>JARHVA010010226.1:0-17500 GCA_037957365.1 Torreya grandis
ATAACATGACCATTGTTATCACCAAGATATATCTACTCAAATATTTATTATCTAAATCCACTCTTCTAATTCACATATCTAAATGGGTAAAGTTACTGAATGAATTTGGTGTGGAATATCATAACCAAAAAACCACTAAGGGATGAGTTATTGAAGATCAACTTTCTAAATCCCTTATAATATATACACAACCATTAAGCTTTTATTTTTGAGATGAATCAATTCTAGCTTTATACTCAACAACTACTGAGTCCAAATAGTGGACATTATATTTTGATGGATTATTCACATCTTGTGGAGTTGAGGTCAGTATCTTGTTCATCACTCCATAGGAAAATCTCATTCTCTTGACATTACATATTAGTTTCCATTATACTAACAACATTTATGATTATAAATCACTCATTGCATGACTCTATCTCATCAAACAATGGAATATTCAGTAGTTAATAATATATGGGGATTCATATGTCATCATTAGTTAGGCTACAAACTAGTACCATACTAGAGATGAGAAGTTTGTACCTTATAAGAGTATGATAGATAAACTCAATCCTTATTTTATAATCTTAAATTCAAACAAATACCAGGGTACAATAATAGATAAGTTGATGTAATGGTGATCATTGGGTCTATGATAGTAGTGGATATTAGTGTCTGAGAATATCAATTTCTAATTGAGAACCTTCTTTAGCTAGCACATCAATAACTATATTTTGAGATGGTATACAATATTATTTTCATGATATCCCTTGGTGTTAAGACCTATGTACCTACCTACATGACCAAATTCTTCCTCTGGACCTATTATAAACCCAATATATAGCCTCCATCCATAAAACTACTTGATATACCTTACTTATAAATATGCTCTATCATAGGGACTATAATGGAAGGCTACTACATTGTTTATCTTTGAGAAATTAAAATTAGCATTAAAGGATGTACATGAAATAACTTGTGTGGCCCACACCAATGTCATATTATTTTCCAATAAATTCCTTTAAATTGGGTATTACTTACCATTAATGGAGATGAATGCTTGTCAACATGTTAACAAGTGTGATGCTTATCAATGACATAGTGATTTGATCCATGTTGATTTATTTCTCTAGATGAATACTACACCATGGCAATTTTATACTTGGGGACTTGATCTCATGGGTAAAATCCACCCCACTTATTTAGATGGACACAAACACAATATAACTACTATAGAGTATTTCATTAGATTGATAGATACCATACCCCTCACTTACATAATGAATAATAAAATATCCAAATTCATCTACTATAATCTCATATGTCTCTATGTCATTCCCTTCACCATTATATATGATAATGGTGGCCCATTCAAAAATAGATATCTCAAATCCCTCTATACCAAATTCGAAATCAAGCATAAGAAGTCCACATGATTTTACACTCAAGGTAATAGCCAAGCTAAGGCATAAAAAAACCATTGTTAAAATTTTGAAGAATATTATCAATGATGTTGTCCATGACTGGAAATTGTAATTGTTCCTAGTTTTATGGGCCTACCATACTAGTAGTCTAATGCCTATAGGATCCACACCATACTCTTTGGTTTTTGGATTTGAGGTCATTATTCTTGTTAATATTGAGTTTCCCTCTCTTTACATTTATCTATAGAATATCATTGATGATGAAGAATATAGAGTGGTCAGATTGCAAGATCTAGACCTCTTGGATGAGAAATGGTAAATAAAATTTGAACATATGTGAGCCTATCAAAATTGGCTGCAACACATCTACAACTAACATATTCTATACATATAATTTGAAATTGGTGTTTTGGTATTAAAATAGAATAAAAATAACACTAATGCAAAACACAATAATAAAGGTAAGTTCAAAGCCAATTTTCTTTGGCCCTTTGGTTTTACTATAAATTATGTTTCTGGGGCATATAGACTAGCCACACTAGATGGGCAAGAGTTCAAGGAACCTTTAACTATCATGCATCTCAAATATCACTATTATTAACTAATTTGAATAATTGTCTATGAGCACCCTCATTCAAGGGAACCTATTTTTTCTTCATTATTTTACCATATCATTCCCTAGACCACTTATATTTCATTTATTATACCATTACCTAGACCATTATTTATTCATTTCCCATGCCACTTATATTACCGATCATGATATTGATTACATCCAATAGGTGTTGTAGGAAGATTCAATGACTATTATTCTAAAGGCACTTCAAAATGATCAACATCAACAACTTCTTTGAAGACACGTGTTTTAGTATATATCAACAATAGTGTTACCTATTTGATAGTTATTTTTATCTTCCTCTAATTTATTCTCCTCATATCATTTCCCCATTGTGTTTGGTATCCATTCCAATATTATTATTACATGATATCCCCTAGTCCCTTAAGTTTTTTTATTGTTTTGTGGTATACTATTGTGAATGTGTTAACCCTATGCACAGACTATTAGAATATATTACTTATTTTGATGTAGTACTAAATAAATAAAAATATATAATATAATAAATGAAAGTGTGAATAAAACCTATAAGGATTATATTAACATTAGTCTCACCAAAATATATACAAGGTAAAGTGAAGTTGGTCTACAAATCAATCCTAGCTCATAGAAGATAAATCACACTTACCCTTATGCATGTTGGTAAATTAAGACAATTGAGGTCATGACCACGATGGATTTGTTAGACCTAACCAAGGGGTACCTTACCAAAATAATATCACTTGAGAGGGTTCCAAATCCTCTAGTCAAGAAACACCATATGTTAACCCTAACTAGGTCATTTATTTTCTATATTCACAATGTAAATATAAAGTAAAGTAAAATTGAACCTATGTTCACCAAATCTTGTGGCACAAAATGGGAGTAATAAAAATAAAAGTAAACATGCATATAATAACTCTAATAAATTTGTGTATAAATATAAACCTGATGCATGGAGAGATAAATATATTCAAAATCCATTGCTTATGCTACTTCTACCTACAAAAATATAGGATTAGAGTAAGAGACACTTACCTTGAAGATGAACCCATAGAGACTCAATCTATCGCTTGGCCAAAGGTGATTCACAAGAGGTTGTTGTGGTTTGTAAGGATCACTAAGAAATACCAATGCATCCAAGACTTTTCCACAAGATAATATTCTTCTCCAAGTATAAATCCTAAGAAGTGACTCCTAAAGTAGAATAGTGGAAGAGTAGGTTGTAAAGAAGCACAAATGAATGGTTGATTTTGTCTCTCTCTTTCTCTCTAAGAAATGGGAAAATGATGTGTATACATAGTTTAATCTAAACCTAAACCTTTTCTAAAGTTTAATTGATAGATTAAACCCAATCAACCCTATATCATTAATTTAAAAAAGCAAGTTAGGTCACATTCTAGTTCAGTAAAGGTAGACTAAGACCTGTAACATGCTAATATATTTTAAGTACAGGGTTGCCCATTTTTATACTATTCAGTGAATGTCAGAAAGGGTTTTTTTATTCTTAGATAAGGGTTGTTTATGGAAATTAATTTCTTATAGGAGTGTGTAAGAGAGGTGTGAAACCTTAGGGATTTTTAAAATATAAGTTTGTGTTGATTGAAAGTGGTGGTATAGGGGACAACAATCTTGTAAATCACCAATGGTCTACCCATCCCTTTATCGATGCACCCTTTTAGGTGTGCACTTAGGGATATTGAGACTCTATGGGTTCCTGTCAGAGATAAATCATCAATAATTGATAAAGTTTGAAAATATTATGCGTATATAGGGGATGTTCACCCTTTTGTTTCCTGAGTTATCTCAAAATATTATTTCCTGGGCTGCTTACCCCACCCATCAAGTGGCCTAGACCTTTTTTTAATTTATTAATTATATCATTGGCTTGGTTAACTTATATGAATCTAATTATGATATGGAACACACATTTATCTAGAGTTGGTTGGCAAACTCTCTTCTAAATGTGCATTGGATTCTTTTTGATAACTTTAATAAGATTGAATTTGTTTAAGATAAATAAGGACATATCCCAATGGGATGGTGTGATAGAGAATGAGAATCATGGTTATACATATGAAATAAAGTTGGGGTTTTTATCCCAACCATCATAGGAGGAGAGAATCAAATTTTCCCTAGTTCACTTAGTCTAATTTTTGTTAAGAAGAAGATCAAGTTCTTAAGCATATTTACCCTGCCTTGTAGAAAAAGACCTTTTATTATTTTTTCTTGTCCATGATCAATCTAATTATGTGGTCCTAGACAATTATTTGACCATCATCCTATTTGTTTCCACATTAAGTATATTAACCCTTAGGTTAAATATCCTAATTATCAATTTTACCTCAATATTGCTCATCTCAAACATGAGTATATTGTGGGGCATATCACTAGAATTTAGAACCTAGATCTGAGATTAATATAAGACACTGGCTAGATTGAGTGGTGAGTTAATGGAATAACTTACACCACATGTTTTCTATAAATTTATGATAAAAAAGAAACTCTATTTATATGGCATATTCATAATTCTATAAATTATGAATATCATAGGGTTTCATGAGAACTATAAGCCACACCATTAATCCCTCATTTAAAAAATTAGGATTTCATATGGAAATATAAGATCCAGTAGGTTGAGGTTTACAAGGTGATAGGAGTATAGCTTAGAGCATAGATGCATTGGTTGAAAGTTAGAGATAAAGTGACTAAAGATTTTTATATCTCCTCCATTCATGACAAGATGTAGGTAAAATAAAATTTATTATATGTGCTTTAGATAGTTTAAAAAATACTTGACATTTTACAAGATTTAGTGCATCAATATCATGGAGTGTGTTGAGATAAACACACCTCATTTCTAAAAATGGGGACTTTATGAAAATTTGGATCACTGACTATAAGAAATACCTCACCATTAGTATGACATAATTAAAGTCATGTTACTTCTTGACAAATAATTAATGAAGTACTTTTTAAATATTTCATTAATGTCTAGTTCATTAATATTTCTAATGATTTGATTTGTTTAAAAAGTGCTCTTAAGAGGGGTGATGCTCAAGTATCCATGGTATGATTCCTATAAATTGGTCAAGGTTATTTAATTAAGGTTTTCAAATCATGTTCTAACATTAACTATGCCAAAATTCATGTTCAAGAATATGATGTACCCTGATTTTGAGTTTTAGACTAGGGTCCAAGTTAGATTTCATACTCAAGTTTATGAATTTAGACTTGTTCCTTTTATTTTATCTCACAAATTACTAACTTTCATACTTTTTCCTTTATACAGGAACTCAATGCTAACCTAGACTCAATTAAAACATGGCAATGTCACATGTATTGGTCACTAGAATTCAAAAAGTGAAAGATTTTATCACATCGATTATAGCCTTTAAAAAGCTGAGTGACCCAGTGATCCAATCACAATGTGTCATTTGGCACTTAGTCACATAATTTCAAGACCAAATAAGAGTTATAAAGTCTCATGAACCCATAATCAAATTGTAGCATGCCATTTATCACTCTTTTTTAGCCCTCCAAGGATCTTATTATTTTATAAAATTCTTGTGAGCCCATGATCCTATCATAACATATCACTTGGTACTTGTTTATAGCATTTCAAGTTCAAGGAGTCATAACCCAATTAAAACATGTCATGTGCTGCCCAATCTTGGCCTTCCAAGGTTTTGATTACCTTCAAAATTATCATGAAAAAGTGAACCTATCATAGCATACCACTTGGCACTTGATCACATCCCCACAACCCTCAAATTAAGGTCTAATGTTTTAATTTTCAATACTACAATTACACAACAAGAGGACACCTGACAGTTAATCACTAAATCTTGAATGGGTAGATGTTATGTGGAAGCCACCCAATAGTTAGGACCAATGGGTTGAGGACATGTGGAACCCTATCTCATGGTAATAACACTATCTAAAGAAGCCATAAAACCCTATGAATTCATGATCAAATCAAAAGGTAACACTTGGCAAAGTCTCATAGTTGTCAAGTCTATTATAAATTTCATACAACAAAGCCCCATGAGAACATGCGATAATTAGGGCTTACCATTTGGCAAACTAGTAAAGGTCCCAAGGACACATCAACCAAAGAATTAAAGGGGTTAATCCACATAATAGTCAAAGAAGGAAATTTTTTGATTACATGTAAAGTATGACACCTAGGTGGCATAAATCTATCTTAAAAGTGTTATTTGTATGTGGAAATTAAATGTTGATGGGGCTTGTGTTAGTATATGCCTTTTTCCTATAGGTTTTGACTACGTAGTTGCATATTGCTTGCTTAAGGGCTTGGAGTCATGTTGGTTATTTGTAAAGGTTCATACCACATTAATTAGAATGTGTTGTACCTTCTCCTTGATAAACTATATATGTACCTATTCCCATTCATATTATTATGATAATTTATTATGTTGGAGCTATCTCTATGTTTATTGTAATTATCTTTCTTGTTCTTGATTTGTAGTACAAAGTGCTTGCTTAGATTTATCTTTGATCAATTCATGTCTCACATCTCACATTAGTAAATTCTTTGATCCAGCTTTGATCTTGGCATATTATTTGATATGGTATTAGAGATATGCTAGTATTAGGATGTCTATTAGTGCTTCTATAAATTTATTTACAAAAGGTTTATTGCTATAATAAATTTTTGTTTGGTTTGTTTGGATAGATATATGGTGTAAGATTGATTGTGTTTTTTTTGCTAGATAAGGTGTTTGTTCAGTATATCTAAGGATATTGATAGTGTTATCTATCAAAGCCTCATATGACCTATCTTTTTAGTGCATTCAGCCATATGCAAATTTAGTTTTCTGATCTGGCATAGTAGATCTGCTCTCAGCCTACTGCCTAGATCTACTTATGTTGTTTTTAGCCTACTCTTAGTCATAAAAGTGGAATGGCCAACCTAAGATACCTGATGTGGATGTCAATTAATATAAGTAGCATATAATTTTTAGGCTCAAGGCCTATGTAGAACAAGGCTAGAATGGGGTTTTTAATGCCCCCTCAAGGCTAGCATGTGGGTTCTAAGACTCCCTTAGGCTTGCATGGAGATGATAAAATAGCCTATGGCTATTTAAAGGCTATGTAGTAGTGACTCAAACTTTAAAAACTATGTTATCTCTCTCTCTAAGCATGCCCTACTTA
The DNA here is from genome assembly GCA_037957365.1 of Torreya grandis. Taxonomy (NCBI): domain Eukaryota; kingdom Viridiplantae; phylum Streptophyta; class Pinopsida; order Cupressales; family Taxaceae; genus Torreya; species Torreya grandis. Next base: position 7,180 of record JARHVA010010226.1, read on the forward strand.
CTAGTTAATTCTCCAACAGTCCAGATCAACACTTTAGCTCTTGCCACCATCATTTAACCCAATGCTTCTTGACTAAATCTATCATTATATGGATGATAGGCTATTTGCTTTGAATTAGTGGTGAGTGAAAAGAGATTGAATGGTGCAATAAAAAAAAAACTAACTGTTCCTTCCTTCCTTAGTGCCACTCCACTCTGGGTGCCTCATTTCATTCACTGGTTGGCCCACTTCAACCCAAGACATGTGGTCTAATATTTTTAGTAATATTTTTTTTAATGAAATTATATTATTTGAGTTGATCCACTAAGTCAACCATTCCATAGTCAGTTTTGGAAAAAAATTGCTATTTTAGGCCCTTTTTTGGAGGTTTTAAAGCTTGTATCTCCTCCTGTTAAAGATGAAGTTGAGGCCCAGAATGATAGGAATCCAAACCCCACTCAAATAATGTGTCAACAAAATTCTAGACTCTATGTTGATTCCAAAAATTGGTTAGATGACATGTTTCACCTCACACAAGTGGGATTTTTTCATGTTTTAGTACTTTTTAATTCAAAATAGGCTATTCATGGGAAATTATTTCATTAATATAATACAAATGATAGCTCAGATTTGAGTGTTGTCTTTTGAAAGTGTTTTTTTTAAATTTCCCATGCATTGAGCTAATTTGGATTGTAAACTACACTATCTTATAAAGTGCCAAAATTTGGCCGGGGGGGGGGGGGGGGGTACTTGACTTAGTATCAAGGGGGGTCATCTTGTGGTTGTGATTTTGTTGTGAAATTCTTTATTTATCCACATTTTTTATTTTTTGTAACAATAAAAAATATATTAAATATTTATTCTCTAATGGATCTTAGCTCTATTAATGCACTCACACCTTTCAACTACCAAGAATGGAAAAGTAAGATCACTATGGTTCTTAGAAGTAAAAGGTTATTTTAGATAACTATGGGGGTAGAACTTGAGCCAAAAAATGAACCAAATAAGATAAAATGTTTTAATGAATGTGATGAATCTTTTGGGTTATTATGTCTTTCATTATCACTTGATCTCTTATTTCACATAGAGTGAGCCAAATCTCGCAAAGAAGCATGGAACATCCTAATAGCCTTCTTTGGGAAAATTGACAATATGAGGGGTCATAAACTTGAGATTGAGCTAATTAGTTTGAGTCCTTGAAAATTTGATTCAATGGAAGAATTATTCACCAAGATTAATTCACTTAGATTGTAGTTAAAAGATTGTGGAACTAAGAAGAAAGATGAGTAGTTATTTCTTTCTGTACTTACAAAACTAAGACTTGATTACTCTATATTTGTCTCTACCTTTTATGTGACCAAGAGAGCCATAGGAGCCAACTGATCAATGTCATCCTTGGATGAATTTATTTTAGATTTAAATAAGGAACAAGACAAATTAATCTAGATGGGAACCCTCAATTCTTCTAAACCTTTAGCCCTCATTACCGATAATGGGAAATAAAGAGCCTCTAGCAACAAGGATAAGAAATAGAAGAGCAAGGATCTCAAGAATAAGAAAGAATAGAAAACCACTAAAAAAAATAGCACTAAAACCTCATCCTCTAAAGGGAAATGTAAGAGAGATAAAAGGTTAAGTTCTCCTATTACAATAAGAATGAACATGATGAGCATAAGTGTATAAAGAAATAGATTGACCACCTTACACATATCTTATAGGAAAAAAATATAGGGGTCCCTTAGTCTGTCAAATAGTCATCATCAACCAAATAATTTTATAAGGAAAAAGAAAGAGGGAAGGAGGAAACTAAGGGCAAAGCTTTAGTTGCAGTGACTTCTATATATACTTCATCTTGGGTTATTTATTCTATTATTTCACACCATATGGGTATGTTAGAGGTTGATTTTCTTGACTTAGATCCTTATAACATGTCCTCCATCACTTTGGGTGATGACACTCTAGCAGAGGTTACACAAAGATGGACTATTGAATTCGAAGGTGGAACCTTCAAAAAATTTCTAAGCGTACCTTCACTATCAACCAATCTTATTTTAGTGTATCATATTACTCACATAGGATAGGTCATGAGAGTTGAGTTCACACTAGATTTAGTTGAGATCAGAGGGCTACACAGTGAGTCTATAGTTGCATTGGGGGGGTGATAATCACCATTATAGGCTATATACCTTCTCCCATTTTGCTCTAGATGTTTCTCCTACAATTTTGTTTACCCATTCAGATGGTGTTAATAGACTATGGCATGAGTGGTTTGGCCATCTTAAATACCACTATCTTAAGTAGTCAAGTCAGCAAGACATGGTTACAGGGTTTCCTAGAGTTAAATTCTCTAAAGGACTTTGTGAGGGATGTTCCCTTGGTAAACATCTTGAAGAGAAATTTGACAAAAGCAAAGCTAGGAGAGCTTCATAACCTCTTGAATTTATTCATAGTGATGTCATGGGGTCTTTTCCCCATCCTTCTTTTACCAAATCCAGATATGTCCTCACCTTCATTGATGACTTTTCTAGATACACATGGTATAATTTTTTAGACAAAATTCTAAAGTTTTTGATAATTTTTGAGACATCAAGGCTTTAGCTGAGAAGCAATCTAGAAAGTACATCAAAATTCTTTGAATAGATAATTGGGAGAGTACATCAACCATAAATTTGAGTAGTTTTATACCACCAAGGGGATTTATTTTTATTAGATAATTACATACACTCATTAGTATAATGGTGTAGTAAAACACAATAATTGATCCTTAAAGGAGATGGCCAACTTCATGATTCACTCTAGATCATTGGCTCCACAGTTCTAGGTAGAAGCCATAAATTATGCATGTTACATTTAGAACTATGTTCTTCACAAAGGTTTAAAGAGTATCACTCAATAAGTTTGGTATAATGAGAAACCATAGGTGAATCATTTCAAGGTCTTCAGATCCTTAGTGATGGGTCACATTCCCAAAAAAATGTAAGGCTATAGAGGTTCAGTCCAAACCTTGCATCTTTGTTGGGTATCCAAATAGGGTCAAGGGTTATAGAGCTCTCCACATTATGACTCATCAGATGTTAATTGAGATGAGTTTTATGTTTCATGAGAGTCCCATCGACTCTTTACTTGATACTTACCCCTCTACATCAATTTCACTCAATTCGGATGAGCAATTTAAGGACTCAGATCATTCACAATAGGTTCTTGAGGTAGAGGCCACTTATTTTTCTAGTTTTAATAGCAAGTAGAGTGATTGGGAGTCATCCTCATCCACTTCTAGGCATTCATCAGATGATGAGGATTCAACACCTAACTCACCCATTTTAGGCCCTCTTTGGGCTCAATAGACACTTTAGAGTATAGATACTTGGGTAGGGGATCTAGATGATCACAAATGTACTCAAGTAGACTTTCAAGTTAGACCACATGCCTTTTTTTCTTCTAAATTATATCTATATACTTTTAGAGGGGCTTTAGGCATACCTGAGTGTGATAGAGCCATGGATGAGGAATATGATTCCTTGATTAGCAATCACACTTAGGATTTGACTTCTCTTCTTAAGGGAATAAATATGGTTTGATGTCATTGGATATATTAGACTAAGTATGATATATATTTTTATGTTGACAAGTACAAGGCTAGATTGGTAGCCAAGGGATTTTCACATGTAGTCGACATTGACTACTCAGAGACCTTTGCACCCATGGCCAAGATGACTTCGATCAGACTCACACTTATTATAACCATAACACATGGATGTAGTGTACATCAAATGGATGTGAAGAGTGCATTTACTCATGGATATCTTGAGGAGGAGATATCCATGGAGTAGCCACCTGGTTTTATTCAGGATTCTTCTTTAGTGTGAAGACATAGGAAATCTATTTATGGCCTCAAATAGGCCCCTCAGGCTTGGTATGCCAAAATAGATTCCTTTATTCTTAGTTAAGGTTTCATTATATGCACTCAAATCCTAATGTGTACTTATTATGGTAGGATGATTCATTGTTGATACTGGTTTTATATGTTGATGACCTTTTGATCACAGGGAGTTCTTTGATTATCTCACTAGTGAAGAAAACTCTTCAAGATAGATTCATCATGACTGACTTGGGATTATTACATTAATTCCTTAGCATTGAGATCACTTAGATAGATTCAATGATTTCACTTTCATAACCTAAGTACTCTCTTGATCTTTTAGCATGGTTTCATATGGCTGACTATAAGCCATCTCCAACTTGATTCCTATCTAGAGTCAAGCTTAAGGTAGATTACTCCACTATATTGGTGGATGCTACCTTGTATCAATAAATTATTGGCAGCCTTATTTACTTGACTCACACAAAACCATACATCTCTTATGCTATTGGCATTATTTTGAGATTCATGTAGGAAACCCATGAGCTGCATTGGAAAGAAGATAAGAGGATCTTACACTACATTTAGGGTTCACACAGGTATGGGATACACTATAGGGTTGGTTCAATTTTGACTTGATTGGTTAAATAGACTTAGATTGGTCTAGCAACACTAAGAGTCATAAGTCCACTTTAACTTACATTTTCTCATTGGGTTTTGGCCCCATCAATTGGTCAAACAAGAATCAGAATGTTATTTCTCTATCTTCCACAGAGGTAGAGTATAAGGGATATATTAGTGAAACTAATGAGGTTATTTGGATTTAGGGGATTGTTTCTAAGCTTATTATCGAAATTAGGCATCCTAACATCATATTTTGTGAAAACTAGAGCACCATTTATATTTTTATGAATTTGGTGTTTCATCAGAGGACCAAACACATCAAGATTCATATGCATTTCATTCAAGAGTTGATTCATGAGCAGGTCATTGACTTAGTATTTTATCAATCTTCAGAGTAGGTTTTTGATATCTTCATAAAATCTTGCATTAAGAGAAATTTTATTCATCTACGAGATCTTCTTTGGGTGTGATCCACTTGAGAAAATTCATCATCTTAAAGGGGGTCTTCTAGCCTCTTCACTTTTGCTTTTGTCTCTCTTTTTTTGGGGAGGGTTGAGTTTTTACCACTAGGTTTAATCCTTTTCTCTACTTTATGAGAGATTTCATGGTACATGGGTACCTTATCAGGCCTTATTGATAAGACCATTTTTTTATCATCTCCTACCTAAGCTGTGCTTATGAGGGGGTGTTAGTGTATGCCTTTTTCCTATGGGTTTTGGCTACACAGTTGCATATTGCTTACTTAGGGACTTAGAGTCATGTTAGTTATTTGGAAAGTTTAATACCACATTCATTAGAATGTGTTATACCTTATCCTTGATAACCTATATATGTACCTATTTCCATTCATAATATTGTGATAGTTTATTGTGTTGGAGATATCTTTAAGTTTCTTCCAATTAATTTTCTTGTTCTTAATTTGTAGTATAGAGTGCTTGATAAAATTTGTCTTTGATCAATTCATGTCTCACATCTCACATACCTGCATTCTTTGATCCATCTTCTATCTTGGCAGATTCTTTGATAGCTTATTTTGGTGGTTATAAAGCTAAGTCACTTCACTAAAAAAGTTAATCATATGATGATATGCCACATGGACAAAGCGAAGGCAGTGATTGGATGTATCCTCAAATTAAATTGTTGAATATGCTAGAATAAAATTGAAGAGCCACCTAGGATTTAAATCAAAGTGAGTTAGAGATACTTTCCATTTATGACTCGTATCATTCAATTCAAATTCTAAATTTAGATTTTAAATCTTACCATCTCAAAACATTAAGTTCACATTTAGTTATTCTCTACTAAGAACTCTAAAGTATTCTATGAAATTTTTAAGGACTTATGTGCATTTATTTACCATTAAATTCATATACAATCTCATTAGTTACCAAATTTGGAACTATGGATAAAGTTTAATCATCTAGAACTAACAAGAAAGAACAAGTCCCATTCCTCTACTCCTATGGAATAAATATCATCTTTGAGACACCAATTTCAACTCTATTTCATTAGACATTGAAGATAAAGACTATAATAATTCATTATACCATGTAGAAAATAATGTGGACATAGACAATGATGATGAAAGTAATTTGAATGAGGCAAAGGATAGGTTGGAAATTTTGGTGCTCAAATCTACATTCTTGGACTAGGTAGTATCAAACCCATAGGAACTCCCCTATATAGACTTAGTCTACAACATGTTTCTTAAGTCTAGGTGCATAAAAAATATGATTAAATATTTGAATTTGGATCATGACATTAATTTCATAGCTACGCTATCCTTTCAATCCTACTATGATCTAACCAAACCAAAGATTATATACAATTAGGAGACTATGACTTAGTGGCTCCAAACACATCACATCAGGGAAGTTTTGAGAGACTAAGTTGAGAACAAGGTGAAATTTGTATGCCAAACTAAAATTAGCCAAATACCCATCACCCAATTTATAAATGGATTAAAAATGGGAATGGTTATGATTAATAAATTTCATGGGGTCAAAGATGTAGGCCATGTAGATGAGAAGTGGGCTTCAATCCTATCTATGATATTAGATGATGAAAAGACTCCCCTTTGGGAGAAATTATATCTTATAACTTGGAAACATAGATTAGAAGGGTGATGGCCAACCATGGGGATCATCTATGCATGATTTCCTACCTAGTGGATGCCATTTTTGTCACACAAAATTTTCAATAGTTCACCAATTGGGACCCCAAACTAAAATGGACTATTCCTCACACCTTTTAGAAGGTTATAACATATAATTACAAACAAGAGATAAGTTTAATTGTTGAACATTTCAACCCTATTTTTTATAGGATAATCCATGAGAGACCCATTTTAATACTATAATAGGAAATTAGGGCAACACTAAGCACTTTGGGAGCCTAATGGTACTACCCAGATTGCATAGTGGTGAGGATAGTTGGATTTAAAACAACCCCCTCAAGCTACCCATTACAGTGATATAAAAGTTGGATAAAAAATAAATTGCCTTTCAATTACTCATAGGGGTATAATGATTATTCAAGAATAAAAAAAGAGGATTGGTCCACCCTCAACTGTCTAACTTTGGCTGGTCCAAGATTGAAAACTAGAACTCAATCATTGTTGTTACTAAGCAAAGATCCACTTTTGATTTGGAGAGAGATAGAAATAGACAATAGGACCCTAAGCATATAACTTTCAAATATTGTATCAAACACCGATGGCCATAAAAATCACCTACCATCATGAGATTGAAGATGAAGATAGGTTATACATCAATGTAGCTAATGACTAAGAGGCAAAGGAGAGTTTGAGGGCCACCAATATCCCATAAGTTAAGGACAAGTTGAAAGATGCAAATTTCTATGAAGTTTTCAAACCTAAATATTCTCAGGTAGGGGCATATATACCCAAAATTCATGTTGGTAGTGATGAAGAGGAAATACCAACTAACCCTTAACTTAGTTAAAGGATATTGCAAGAATTATCTCCTAATATGGAGAAAGGAAGAATAGAGATTTGAAAACATATCGAGTAGGCATCTATCTCAGGAACAACATCCAACAACCCTTCCTAAGAACAAAATGTTAGCATAGTGTAGATAATACCTTTTTTGGTACCCCATTCATCTTTAGTGGAGGGAGTAGTACCACATACTACAACACTAACAAATTTAGCATTAGGATTGCCTCCCTTGCTTCCTGTCAAAGAGGAATTAGTATAACAATTAATGAATGTGTTTATTTACCTCTTTTATTTTAAGTAATTATCCCTCGAGTATATTTTATGAGCCCATAACACCAGATCACCTAAACCTCTTTACCTATAGGACCCTCACTAGACCTATGATTAGGCTCATTATTGTGCACCTACCCATTACCAACCCTTTCATTACATCATCCACTTAAAATTTTATGTGATGACCAATATTCCCCTAATTCTACCTACGCCCATTCCTAGGATAGGTCCTCAACTACCAAATAAAAGGCCTACTATCTTTAGTCACCAAGTTTCTTTATTTCCAACTAGTGATTTAGCTAACATTAGCTATTTTTCATCTTTAGAAAAGAGACTACCCACCTCATCCCCCAATTCTAACTTTATTTTAGTCAACTCCATCGTTACTTCCCAGATATTTTCCTTTTAGGAATTGACAATGGCTTAGGCATTAACTTCATCTACTCAGCCTTGGGGGGCATTGCATATAAAACCTAGATAAAATTAATTTAATTGGCTACACTAGATAACCAATATTAGGTTATAGTAGACCCCCCATAGGTATTGTTAGAATTTGACAAGAAGGATAGAGCAATGAAGAGGCTATCCAAGAGGAAGGTTGCTCATCCAAATCATAAAATTGTGTATGAGTCTAGAGAAACCCTTTTTGAATTGACCAAAAATAAAATATCTAGGTCTACCCAACATCAACTATATGAGGAGGGACCCCTCTCAACTCTAAAATAATATGGTGATGTAGCCAAAAAGTTGGTAAAATGAATGCAACAAAGAATGACTAAGCTATAGCAATAACATAAATCCACATTTCCAAAGGAGACCATAACCAAGGTGGAATGGGCTATTAAGGTCATCTTTGATACCTTGAATAGTTTAGCTCAGTAAAAAGTGAAAGGTTATGAAATATACAACATGATTCTTAAGGTAGAGGTTACGTATGGGATTTATGACAATAAGGTAATCAACTTGGTCAATTTCATTAGAATGAATAAATTTGAAGACTTGAACTTGATCCCATTGGAAGAATTGAGCATTTCTCTATCTTATATAATTAGAATAAGAAAATCATTGAACAAATGGATTGATGATATTAGATCCTTGGGCCAGTCTCTCACCCAACAAAGTGATAGAGTTATAACTCTGATTAAAGAGGCTAAAATCACACACTTTGCTAACAAGGATGGTTCCATCGTCATCAAGGATGCTTTCAGAGACTAGCTCCAAAACTTCATTGTAAATTTTAGAAAGAAATCTCAAGCTTAGGGAGTGAATTTTACATAATAAATGGTATACTTGGCACCATCATCCAACTAAATAATATAAAAGTAGTGGCAATTAATGAGGTTGTGATCCCGCTCTTTGCAAGACATGATGTAATGTAAGTATTCACCATCAAATTGTTAAAGGTGACCATTATATATTTGAATTTGATTGCTAGTGATTACAACAAATTCTCTAAGGCATGGAAAGGATAAATAAAATATAATAAAAATCCAAGTATCTTGCTGCACATGGTCACCATAGGAGCTTCTTCTTATTCAACCCCTCTTACGAATTCTTCTTCTTAAGCTACACTAGGAAGTACTTCTTCAGTTGCTATTGATCCACATTCATTTTATTTTATGTTGGGGGATTCATCATCATCCACATTAGTAGGATCCAAGCCTAGAACCTCAGGTGAGAGATAACCATTTATCAAACTTATTTTCTTTAGTGAATGTCATGTTCTAGTTCCACTTAATATATTGTAAAATGTTCCCTTTTTTTTAATAGGTAATATTCTTTAGTTTTTAGTACATGAAAGACTTTGTCAACTAACATATGTCATGTATTTGGTTCTTTTGTAAACAATGTATCCATATTAGGCATGAAAAGGCCTATATATAGAGGTTTTCCCCCTCAATTGTACTTAAAAACATATTTTTGTGAAATTGATGCAAATAGAGAGAGAAATTCTAGAAAATTGTTCACTACATCATTTCTTTCATATTTTCTTGTTTCTCAAGTTTTTTAAATGACAAAGGATTTCATTTATCTAATGATTAAATGTGATAATAATGTTTTCAATGCATTGTATCAGTTTGTGCTTTTTGATATGCTAATAAAATCTATCTATGTATGCTTTGTTTCCTTCTACTCTACAAATAAATGTGTTTAAAGAAATTTGTTGTGGGTATCTATTTTAAAGTACACTTTTCACAAATATGAATTTTTTTCACCCCAAGAATCACCACTGCATTTATGATATTTTGAGTTTATCACTAGAATCTCATGAATGTTAGTTTTAGTTGCACTATTATCAGAAAGAACTAAAAAGAATTTTGTTGGTTATTTTTGTTGCAAGGTAAACCTCCTTTTCTTCTCTAACCTACTTCCTTTTTGAAAAAAATTTAGCATGAATCACCTTAGATTAATACTCACTATGAATATTCACCTATTTTTTAAAAGTTTGGTCAGTAAATTGGTAAAATACAAAGCAATTTAAATCATAATAATGAGAATAATTTTATGATAGATGGTGTCAATACTGAGTTCCTATTATCCTTAAAATAGGTTTTACTTGCAGACTAAAAGTGGTGACCACACAATTATGCAATAAAAATTGAATTAAGCCCTAAGTTCTTCTAGGA
>JARHVA010010226.1:22500-201803 GCA_037957365.1 Torreya grandis
GCCTGCAACAACTTTTACACTATCTAACAAAGTTAATACTCCACTAGATCATAGAACCAATAAAAATCCTCCTCCCTCTGAGGGAAATAATACTCAACCAACTATATATTTAGAAATAATTGAATCCAAAAGAGGATACGACATTTTGGAAGATATGAAGAAGATCAAATCCAACATTAATTTACATGAACTTACTCAAATCACTGATCATCATGATTTGATACTAAAATCATTGGCTAAGAAATTAGACAAAATTAAATCCAAATCTATGAGCGTGAACATGGTAATGTATAAAAGTAAGGCTAAGGTCCCTCCATTTATGTTAACTATTATAATCTTTGGGAAGAATGGGCATAATTATTTACTTGATTTTGGGACATATGCTAACATAATTCTTGTAGGTATTTGTGAAAATTTAGGAATAAGTCTAATCAGATCTAATAAAGTTGTTGTCTAGTTGGACAAGCCAAAAGTCAAGGTGGTAGGAGAACTATCAAACATTCATATGCAATTAGATAATGAACCCTAGATTCAATAGTTTATAAAAATTAAAGTTGTAGAAATCCAAGAATCATATGGGATGCTATTTAATAGAGATTAGATGAAATCCTTGAATGGGTACATGTCGACTGATTGCTCACAATAGTGGCTACCTTAAAAGGGTGTGCCTAATCAGATCTGGATCACGTGGGAGTCACTCTCAATAATTAAATTCATGATAACAAAATACAATGCCAAGAATGAGAAGATAAATTTCCAATCCATATACTTGGGCATCTATGCTCTTAATACTATTGATTCAAATGGAAGCAAACTAATGGCCAAGTATAAAGGACTCTATATGATATACTTTGATGGCACGAGATCCAAATAAGTCTTAGGGGTAGGTATTGTATTAATGAATATGATTAGAAAACAATATTTAGCATCATATAAAATTTAATTTACATGTACTAATAATCTTTCAAAATATGAGGCCTTAGTCTTAGGACACCAATTCATCATCAAACATAATTAAAGAAATTTTTAGTACGCAGTGATTCTGAATTAGTCATCAAGTAGGTACATAGTCAATACCAATGCAAGATCTCTTATTTTAATAAATACAAATTTAGATCTTAGGATTTTATTGAGGGTTTTGAAGAGTTTAACATTGCATATATACCTAGGGATCAAAATCAATTGGTGGATGTGTTAGCTTATACAATAATAAATTTATTCCCAATTGAAGCTCTCAAATTCTAGAAGTTTATAGTCAAAATTATATCATTCCCTTATTTTCCAAACAATATTAATCACTTCTAAGTGTTTAGTGATGATAATTAAATAATTGATTTCATGACTAGATCTGGAGCCTTTGAGTCATAGATAATTGATGAATAATAAGAAGAGTTTACAAAAGAGGTCAAAGCTAGCAAGGATGGAATGATCTAGCTAAAGAAGAATATAATTATTAAAGGCATGGTCTCTCTAGAAATGATATTAGATCAAGATAATCTAGCCAATGATATCAAGGTGCTCAAAGGAAGTGACAAGGATTATAAGAAAATAAATCTAGGTTCATTGACCAATCCCTAAAACATCAACATCGAGCATGTCTATACTAAGGAAGAGTTAACCAAAGAAACTAAACTATTATCAAGATTCAAGGATGTCCTTACATGGTCCTATGAATATCTCAAAATCGTAAACACCTAGGTCATCACTCACATGATCCATTTGAATAATGTATGTAAACCTTTCAAGCAAAAGTAATGACCCATAAGCCCCATTATAGATCCTCTCATTTATGATGAAGTGAAATATTTACTAGACACAATAATTATCTTCTTAATTAGACACTCCACTTGGGTAGTGAACCTAGTCCTATTAAAAAATAAAAATGGTAAAATTAGACTCTACATAGACTTTTGTAACCTCAATAGATCTTCAGAAAAAGATAACTACCCGTTTCCCTCTATAGAAGATGTAATTCAAATGGTTAGTGGATTTCAAATGATGTCTTTATTAGATGGCTTTTTTTGCTATGTCCAAGTGCTAGCCAACAAATAATACATAATGAAGACCACCTTCAAAATCAAGTGGGGAACATTTGTATACATAAAAATACCTTTCAAACTCATCAATGTTGAGGCTAACTTTAAATGTGCCATAGACCATGCATTCCTAGGACTAATTGGTAAGTGCATTATTATTTACATGGATGACTTAACCATTTTATCTAAGACTATGAAATATCACATGATGTACCTTCAACAAGTTCTGGAGAAATGTAGGACCATTGGTATCTCTCTCAACCCCAAGAAAAGCATATTTTGTGTAATCAAAGGTATGTTCTTGGGACACATAATCATGAAGGATGGTATGGTTATTAACCCTAAAAAAATTAATGCTATATTTAATTTGATTTTACTAATAGAAGAAAAGAGTTAAAATCATTTTTCAAACAAATTAACTTTGTATGTAAATTCATTTCAAGTTTTGTCAAAATTGTTAGAGCCTTAAATGCCATGTTAAAAAAGGACACAAAGATTGATTGGACATCTGAGGCTAATAAATATTTCCATGATATCAAGGAGTCCATAGTATAGTCACCCATGTTAATTAGCCTACATTTTGGTAAATATTTATACCTTTATTATTTTACTTCTAATCACATGATTGTTTCTATTTTAATGTATAAATTAGATGAAAAAGAACATAAAATCACCTTCATGAGTATAAACCTAAAGGATATTTAAATGAGATATCCATTCTTAGAAAAAGAAGATTATGCCTTGGTAAAGGCCATAAATAAGTTCAAACACTACTTCCTCTAAAACAAGACTCTCACCATTGTACCTGACCCTACCATTATACTTATGATTAGACATAATGAGTTGGTGGAGAGGTGAGGGAAGTGGATGACCAAGCTCCAAGAATATGATATAGAGATCAATTAATCAAATATGGTATAGGGACAAGGTTTAATTTATTCAATTACTAAGACTGATCCTCATATTAGTGTTTTGTAGGAAGAAGTAGACTAGGTCTTAGGTGAGTATTGGTATAAGGACATTGTTTATTACCTACTAAATGTTAGCAATATGATTGTAATTGATGCCAAAATGGATATTGCTGGCATGACATTGAAGTTAAGATCATGTTTTGAATTTTCACAATGCAAAGTTATAATGCTTTTATAGAGACCATTTTTAGAGGATTGAAGAGCAATTGATTGAAGATCTTTTACGGGTTTTTAATGTGCATCCTAGATATATGGTCCATAAGTTCAGATGAAGAGAAATGAGCTCAAAAATAATTTATTTTAGATCTTGGACATTATAGGGTTTCTCAGTTAAACCTTAAGGGTTTAAGCCATGATGTTCATAGGCATGTTCTATTTTTGGGTTGACTAGATATAGGTAAGAACTAGTTACTTAAGTTATATCTTAAGTCCTTGTCATCATTGTGCAACCAACCCCTTCGACCTAGAAATTATTGAATTGAATAGTTATCAAATACCTTAATAGTTATCAAATACCTTAATATTTATTAAGTCTTAGACTTAATATTTTATCCAGCTTGATCAATAGTTAGTGATTAATCATATGTTGAAGATCCAACAAAGTATAGCAAAGTCAATATGTCAAAGGCACCTACATGTAAATGTGCTTGTGATGAGTATCACAATCATGAATCTTGTATAGTAAATATTTGGAGTGGTTTAAAGTCAAATAGTTAATGAATAATGCAAGAATTCCAAGTATCACAATAACAAAAAATGACATCAAATGTGTAGAAGGCATGTGAGGATGTCAAGTGTCACACTCATGATAGCTTGTTAGAGATAAATATAAAGCTTCTTCTAAAGATAAATGGTGAGTGCATGATCATGCAATGAAGATATAATAGAGAAAGTGGACTCAATGAGATCAAGTTCTCTATGTTTAATGACACATAGGTGAGTTAAAAACTGAGCTACTTTGATGAAATCAATAGAGCATATATGTACCAAAGACTCAAGAAGCAGTGAGATGAGATTAAAAGTTTGATGTTTAATGATAAGAAAAGATAAAATTCATGCTAATTTGAAGATATAACAACATGAGAAAGCTTGGATCAAAATATCTATTGGATGTATTTTAAATTTGAAACATTAAAGCTCACTTGTGTACAAGGATCCAATGGAGCACGTGATCTTGTCAGAACTTGATCTAACATACATGTTTTAATGTTGAGAAAATTGAATAAACATCATCAGATCATAGTGAAAAACTTAAGATAAATGGTTAATATTTAAATATTTGTTCATCACAATAGTCAAGCAGAGTAGCATGTAGGAAGGATGTATTATATGACATAGATAATGATATAGATCATCGTGATCAATCTAAATTATGTAATATGGCATGTGCATCAAAACCAAAGCCCAATATATTATAAATATAGTAATAAGATAGAGAATCATTGTGGTGGAGCATGAATTCAAGAAGTGGGAAACCTATCAATTGAATTGAGTCCAAGGATGGAGCATGATGTGTTACAGACCAAGTGTGAACTTAGAGAATTTATGAGACATAGATATAATGCTTATATATATATATATATACCATATAGAATATAATAAAGGATGTTGTTGCCAAAAAAAAGTTGAATTGAGAAAGAGAGAGGTAGAGAGGAAGATATTGATGAATGTTTCAAAAAGAGAAATATAGAAACACATAGATAGAGGGACAGAGAGGAAGAGAAGAGAAAAGAGAGATGTGTAGAGCATGAGTTGTTATAGACTAGACTTGTAACTGAGAATTGGAATTGGATTAATTTATGAATCAATATTATAATTTGGAGTTGTAGATCCAAAATTTAGATCTAATTGGTGGGTGTCATTAGATAAGCTGAGTTTGTGCTCAGTTAAGGAGTTGGTGATTCCTATGAGTAAGTGATCTTAAACTAGGGGATTAGTGTATCCTTAGGGCTAGTTCCATTAAATGTTGTAACCAATGAGGTTTTAATTTTGAGGTTGGATTAGAATAGTTGATTCTATCAACTATTTTCACTATGATTTTTCCCATATTAGGTTTTCCATGTGTACATATGGTGTTGTGTCCATTTTTGTATGTGTGATCTCTACATATATGTTTTAATCTACATTAAAAGTATTAAAAGAATAATTTATTCAATCTAATAATTCATACCCCTCTCAATAGATAATTATGTTCTAAAAAATTGTATCAAAGTCTTGATTCCTTATAAAAATATTAATCAACTTAGCTAGATCTTGGACAGTGAACACAAATGGCTAGTCAAGAAGGCTCCTCCTAAAACAAAACACTTCTCTTTAATGGATCAAACTATGCATTTTGGATCATTAAAATGAAATTATATTATATTCATTAGGGTTTGATGTATGGATTCCTATTGTAAATGGATATACATCTCCTACTACAACTTCTATTTATCAAGCTACCAAAAGAGCATATGAGAGTAATGCCAAGGCTAAGAATGTTATTTTATTTGGATTATCTAATTAAAAAAATTTCAAAGTGATGCATTATGAAAATGCATAAGATATCTGGAATAAATTAATGAACATCTATGAAGGTGATGATAAGGTAATGCAGGCCAAGATACAAACATAAAAAGGTATGTTTGAAATCCTTGAAATGAATGAAGAAGAGAAAATTATAGACTACCTTTGTAGATTAGATGAAATAGTCATTACAATTAGAGGTCTTGGAGAAGGGATGCAAGATCTGGTCATTATCAAAAGGGTCCTAAGATCTCTACTATCGAGGTATGACTCGAAAATTTTTGCAATAGAGGAAGAAAAAGATATGGATAAACTCATTATTGATGAGTTGCATGAAACCTTCACTGCCTATGAGATGAGAATGGGAGAAGCAGATACCTTCAAGAGAGAAGCTACATTCAAAGTATCCAAACAAGTAAAAGCAGAAACATCTACATCCATATTTGAGGAGACTGATGAAGAAGAGGGTCTAAAAAATACAAAGGTAAGTTACCCATTAAAAGATTTAATTATGGTATGGTAGGACATTTTTATTCTAAATTCCCTTATAATAAAAAAGATAACTTTGAGAAAGAAGAGGATATTAAAAATGTGAGACCCCAGTAATACAAGAATAAGAACTTATTTAAAAATAAGAAGGGCCTATATACAAGAAAAGATAGTGATTCATTAGATGGTAGTGATAATTTTAATGATGACCATGACCGTACTTTTGTGGCTAAGTAAAATGACATCTTATTCATGACATTAGGATCAACTTATATGGATCAAGAAGAAGTTGAAGACTTAGATGAAGAAGAGGAAGGAGAAGTGGATCTAGAGTGTGAACTCATTTATGCTCTAGATTTAATTGACAAGTTGAGAAAAGAGAACTAAAAATAGAAGAAACTTGGACAAAAGGAGATTTAAAAAGTGTACAAAAGTATTGAAAAATATGATCAGATGGTGGTTAGCTTAAATACACAAGTTTAAGAGGCCAAAATAATAGAATATGTAGTCAAATTTGAACTATAATCTAAATCTTAAGAATGCATGAAGTTAGAAGAAGAAATAATGGCTTTGAGAAAAGAACTTGAAAAAGCTAAAGAATAAAATAGACAAAGGGCTAAAGTTGAAATAAAGTTCGGTAATTATTGATGACTTGATCAAATCTCAAAATCCATCACAATATAAATTTGGTCTTGTCTTTGAAAAAGGGAAAATTCCCATAACTAGTACATTTGCAAACTTATATGTCAACTTAAAAGTAGAAAGAGAATTAGGAATAAAAAATGAAAAAAATTACAATCATGCCTCCAAAGATATAAATACAAACACAAGCACTACTAATATGAAAAAATATGAAGGAGAAAATAGTCTTGAAGAAAAGAAGAAGACAAAGGTAGCTGATGTAGATGGTTTCATAAGGGTGGAATATTTGAAGAAGCCAAAGTTAATAATATTTCCTCATATGGCACAAAGAAATGCTATGACCAAGTATTTCTCATATTTATATGGTTATTATTATACTTTTAATCATTTTAGTCATAGGGATAGTGACTGTATGGTTATACTCAAAAGGAGAACAAACTTTGTAAGCATAAATTCATTTGCACCCTTTTTAGATACAAATGTAATATGCTATAACTGTAATTATTTTGGTCACATAGCTAAACAATGCAAACCAAACTTTGTAAGACAAAAGATACAAATTAAAAATAAAATCATGCCTCCTAGTATGAACAAAGGTTTACAAGTCTTTGAAAAATAAGAAACCCAATGATGTTTGGAAAGTGAAAGATCAATCTATGATTGCTCAAACAGCACTCCATGCCAAGGATTAGAATTTGTGAGTAATAGATAGTGGTTACTCAAAAGATATGAATTTTGAAAAGAGAAACTTCATAAAACTAATAAAATGTAAGGAAATATCTATTAGCTTGGGATATAACACTGTAGTCAAGATTTGAGGTAAAAGAAACTTGAACATAGATAGAAAACTACCTACACATGATGTCCTTTATGTTAAAGGATTGACACATAATCTGTTAATTGTCAATAAAATGTGTGATAATGGATATAATTTAATATTTAATTCATAAGGTTTTAAGATAAGGATATCTTGAAGATTGTTTGTATAAGGGAAAATAACTAAAAGTAACATGTACAATCTTAGTGAAGTTAATGGTAATAACTGCCTGATAGGAAATATTGATTAGAGTTGGTTATGGCATAAAAGAATGGTCCATGTCAATTTTTAAAACCTAATAAAGGTGAGCTAAAATAAGTGTGTTAGACACATTACTAAGATAACCAAACCTATAGACACTACTTGTAAGGAATGTCAATAAGGCAAGAAGACAAAGATTAGATTTTAAATAAAGGAGTATGCAACTACAAAGCCTCTAGAATTAGATCATATTGATATTTGTGGTCCTAATAACACAAGAGGATATAAAGGAGAGATATTTCATGTTATTTGTGTGTGATTACTCAATAATGACATGGGTAACCTTTTTGAAGGATAAGTCTCAAGCATTTGAAAGATTCAAGATCTTTAGGGCCATGGTAGAGAATAAGATTGGATGAAAAATCAAATACATAAGATCTGATACATGTGGATAATTCACCTCAAATGAGTTCATATAATACTGTGAGAAGCATGGAATCAAAAGGAATTACTCTGTAACAAGGACTCCACAACAAAATGAAGTTTTTGAGAGAAAGAATAGGATAATTAAGGAGATGGTTAGAATAATGTTAAAAGAGGCCAAATTACTTGATGGATACTCAAGAGAAGTAGTACAAATACTAGTATATATATTGGATATAGTTTAATTAAGGGTAAATAGTGATAAAACTCCTTATGAACTATGGTATGGAAAACCTACATCTGTTTAGTGTTTTAGAGTGTTTGGAAGCAAATGCTACATTAGGTGAAAATAAGACAAATTAGGAAGCTTTGAATCAAGATGTGATAAAGGAATATTTCTTAGTTATTCCACCCAAAGAAAATCCTACATACGTTAAAATAAAAGGATACACAATATTTTAGAGAGAATCAATGTCAAGGTTGAAGAAGGCTTGAAACATGTTAAACCTAACAAAGAAATCTATAATGAAGAATCATATTATGAAGAGGAATCAACTAATGAAGATCATGATGAAGTAAATGAAAAGGCACCTACAATATTTTTTCAAAAGGATCATCTTATATATTAGATCATTGATAATAAAAATGGAATTTAGACAAGGAAAAGAGTTATAATCAACAAAGAGCAAGTAAGTTTTGCTCTAATGTCTGAAATTTAGCCTAGGCTAATTTAATCTAGTAAGCATGAGAATTGGATAAAAGCCATGGAATAAGAATTGAGCCAAATTGATAGGAACAAAAATTTGGAATTAATTCCAAGACCATTAAAAAAGAATGTAATAGGTACAAAATGGGTCATTAGAAACAAGCTCAATGAGGATGGAACTTCTATAAGGAATAAGTCAATATTGGTGTGCAAAATCTATGCACAAGTTGAGGTCATAGATTTTTAGGAAACATTTGCTTGAGTTTCTAGATTAGAATCCATAAGCATGTTTCTATAATTCTCTATTTATAAGAAGTTTAAATTCTATCAAATGATGTTAAGTCTACTTTATTGAATGGTAACCTAGAAGAGTAAGTCTACATAGAATAACTCGAAGGTTTTCAGCTATCATAGGAAGAAGATTATGTGTGTAGACTAAAGAAAGATCTGTATAGTATAAAATAGGCACCTAGAGCATGGTATTCAAGATTATACCATCACCTACAACAATAAAGATTCAATAAAGAATTTGTAGACAACAATATGTAATTCAAATCAAAAGGTGATCATATTTTGATTATTGTTATTTATGTAGATGATATCATTTTTTATGGAAGCAACAATAGAATGTACACAGATTTTTCTACTCAAATGAAAAATTAGTTTTATATGTATATGCTTGGAGAATTTTCTTTCTTCCTAGGTCTACAAATATCACAAACTGATGAAGGGATATTTATATCTCAAACCAAATATGATAAGGAAATGCTTAAGAAGTTTGGGATGGAAGACAAGAAACTAGTAAGTACTCCCATGATAACTAGATGTAAGTTGAGAAAAGAGGATGAGTCCCTTGATACAAATTAGACTATGTACATAATAGTGATATGTTTCTTGTTATACCTAATTGCATCAAGACCTGATAGCATGCAAGCAGTATGCATGGTTGCAATATTTCATGATGCTCTTAATGAATCACATGTTAATGCAGTGAAAAGAATATTTAGATATATCAGGAGCATAATTGACTATCACCTATGGTATCCTAAAAGTGAATATTTCACTTTGATAACATATACAGATGTTGATTGGGCAGGATGTGTGGATGATAGAAGAAGCACTAGTGGTGGTGCATTTTTCCTTGGAAACAAACTTGTTTCATGGATAAGCAAAAATCAAGAGTCAGTTGCTCTTTCTACAATAGAAGTAAAGTATGTGGAAATAGTGGCATGTTGCACTCAAGTCTTGTGGACAAAAAAAAAACACTCAAAGACATCAAGGTAGAATAAAAATCACCTATCTCTATTCTTTGTGACAATTCAAGTGCTGTTAACATATCAAAGAATCCAATGATGCACTCCAAAATAAATCACATATCAATCATCACTTTTTAAGATAAAATATTGAAGATCAAGAGGTCACAATGGAGTATGTGCCAACTTAGGATCAAGTTATAAAAATATTTACCAAACCTCTTCCCAAGGATAGTTTGAGTATCTAAGATAGAAATTGGGAGTGGTGGATCCTACATCACATTATTAGATCCTAGTGATAGGTCATAAGTTCAAGGGGAGTATCACAAAAGTATTTTTAATCCCTAGAAGAAGAGAGAAAAGACAACTTAGTTATGCATATTTTTATAAATTTATAATGAGTTGACAGTTGTTGATTCTTAAACAAAATCCTTTATCTGATAAAGGGATAAAAATTTAGACAAACTATGAGAAATGTGGAGTCCCTTTACCATTGATGTCAAAGGAGGAGAAAAAGTGAAAATGTTCTCTATAAAATCTTGAAAGAGAAGAGCATGCATCCAAGTTGAGTTTAGTAAAATATTCCATTTCCTAAGGGGGAGCAAGTTTGGTATTAATAGTTTCATCTTAAGTTCATTAGAAGCCAATGCAAGCAATACCAAAGAAGGAACATAGTATTATAAGATCAGAGCATTTAGTTTGTCATCAATGCTAAACGGGGATATTGTTTGTAATATGATTGTCATTAATGTTAAAATGGATATTATTGGCATGAGATTAGAGAGAAGAGAATGTTTTATAGTTGTATAGTGCAAAGTTGTCATGCTTTTATATATACCATTTATGGAGGACTTAAGATCATTTGTTTGAAGATATATTATGGTTTTTTTGAGTGCATCCTAGATATATGTTCCATAGGTTTAGATGAAGATAAATGACCTAAAAAATAATTTATTTTATCTCTCAAACATTAAAGGGTTTCTCAGTTAAACCTTAAGGGTTTAAACCATGGCATTCATGGGCATGCTCTATTTTTAGGTTGACTAAATATAGGCAATAACTAATTACTTAAGTTATATATTAAGTTGTTATTGTCATTGTGTAACTAGCCCTTTTGACCTAGTAATTACTAGCTCAAGTAGTGATCAAAGACCTTAATATTTCCTAAGTCTTGGACTTAATATTTGTCCTAGATTAATCAATTGTTAGCACTTAATCATACATTGAAGATCTAATAAAGCATAGAAAATTCATTTTGTCAAAGGTACATATGAGTAAATGCACTAGTGATAAGTGTCACATTCATGGAGCTTACATAAAAAATCTAAAAAGTAGTTAAAATTCAAATAGTCAAGGATTAACATGGGAATGTCAAGTGTCACAATAGCAGGAACTAAAAAAAAAGTTCAAAAGGCACTTGAGGATGCCAAGTGTCACACTCTCAGGAAATTTTCAAAGATTATTATCGAGCTTCTCTCAAGGATCAATGGTGAGTAGGTGATCATGAAATAAAGATATAATGGAGCAAGTGGAATCAATAAGATCAAGTGCTAGATGTTTAATGACACAAAGGTGAGTTAAAAACTGAGCTACTTTGACAAGATCAATAGAGTGTATATGTTCTAAATATTTTGGAAGTAGAAATATGAGATTAAGAGTTCAGTGTTTAATGATAAGCAAAGATAAAGTTCCTACTACTTTGAAGATATAATGAGATGGGGGAGCTTGGATCAAAAGATATAATGGATGTATTTTTAATTTAAAATATTAAATCTTGGAAGTGTACAAGGATCCAATAGAGTGCATGATCCTATTAGAACTTGAATTAATGGATGGATTTTAAAGTTGAGAAATTTGAATAAGCATCATTAGATCATGGCATGAAACTTAAGACCAATGGTCAGTATTTAAAGATTTGTTCACCACAATGGTCAAGTAGAGGACTATGTAGTAAAGATTCATTACAAAACATAGATAATAATATAGATCATTATGATCAAATTAAATTGTGTAATATGTCTTGTGCATCAAAACCAAAGCCCAACATATGATAAATATAGTAATCAGATAAAGAATCATGGTGGTGGAGCATGAATTCAATAATCAGGAAACCTATTGATTGAATTGAGTTCAAGGATGGAGAATGATGTGTTACAAACCAAGGGTAAACTCAAAGAATATATATGACCTAAATATAATGTTTATATATATGTTATCTAGGATATAGTAAAGGCTATTGTTACTGTTGAATAGATTCGAATTGAGAAAGAGAGAGGCAAAGAGGAAGATATTGATTAAGTGTGTAAAATAGACAAATATAGAGACACAAAGATATAGGGGTAGAAAGGAAGAGAAGAGAAGAGAGAGATGTGTAGAGCATGAAAATTTTAAGACCAGACCTATAATAGAGAATTAGAATTAGATTAATTTATGAATTAATATTATAATCTAGAGTTGTAGCTCAGAATATAGATATGATTAGTGGGTGCCATTAGATAAGCTAAATTGGTGCTCAGTTAGGGATTTGGTGCTTCCTTAGATTAGGTGTTCTTAAACCATGAGATTGGTGTCTCCTTAGGGTCAGTACCCTTAAATGTTGTAACCAGTGAGGTTTTGATTGTGAATCTAGATTAGAATAGTAAATTATAGAAGCTATTCTCACTGTGGTTTTTCCCATATTAGATTTTCCATGTAAACATATGGTATTGTGTCCATTTTTATGTGTGTGATATCTACATAATATATTTTTTAATCTACATTAAAAGTATTAAAGTACTAATTTATTCAATTTACTGATTCACCTTCCTCTTAGTAGATAGTTGTGTTCCAACACTGAGTGACATTTTCCCCAAAGATTTGAATAGAGAAAAAAGGAGAGAACTTAGGCTCAAAATTTCACACTTCATGATCAAAAGAGGAGTACTCTACAGAAAAACTATGAAGAGTTCTACTTGAGATGCATCTCTAGAAAGGGAGCTACAAACATAATTAACAACTTCCATGAGAAATTTGGAAGTGGATATCCTTTGGGTAGAACCACAAACCATAAAATACTTAGAGCAAGCTATTAATGGCCTATAATATTCAAGGATACACATGCTCATATTCAACTATGTCATCAATGTCAAGTGATTTATTTTAGAGAAGTAAATTCATCCATGCATTTACAACCATTGATTGAAACAAGTCAATTTTCACAATGGGGATAGGACTTCATTAGAGTCATCAATCCAAACTCTTTGATAGGACACAAATTTTTGCTAACAACCACTAACTATTGAACTAGGTGGATTGAACCAATTATCACTAAAAAGTAAAAGGCAATTGATGTCATCAAATTCTTGGAGGTTAATATTGCAACTAGATTCAAGACCCCCTTATCTTTGGTGTATGATAACAGCGTAAATTTTCAATCTATAAAATTCATAGAGTGGGCTTATGTCAATAAGATTTTTGTCAATTTTTCATCAAACCATTATCCATGAGGAAATGGTGATGTAGAATTAACTAATATAAACTTTATGAATGTAATAAATAAATTACCAGATAATAAGCCAAGGGATTGGTAGTCATTATTGAAATATGTTTGTAAGGTAGATCAAACTTGATATAAGCAAGCTTTGAATTCATCTCCATTTTTATTGGTATATGGGAAGCAACTGATATTTCCCATTATATTATAGTTACCCACTTATGAGTTCATGGACAAATATATGGATGATGATGAAATAATCCAATCGATAATATTAAACATCATCCATATGGAAGATGATAGAGATGAATCCCTTAAGAATTTTAGCAAACACTAAGATGTATTCAAAATTTGGTTTGACAAAAGGGATACAATAAAAACATTTTAAATCTCAGACTTGGTCTTACTATGGGACAAATCCCATAATAAAAAAAGGTGAACATGAAAATCCATGCCTTTTTGGATTGAGCCATATCAAATTATAGATATATTAGGTGATAATGAATTCAGACTAAAAGACTTACAAGGAAATGAATTAACTTTACTAGTGAATGGACAATACTTAAATCACTACTTCTTGAATGCCCCTTGCACCCACGCTAAAAGATTATAATTTGAATTAGTAGTGGGTAGGGGTAGATTAGTTTCCTTTCTACTTTTCTTTCTTGTTGAGTGTTTGCTTTTAATTATTTTAGTTACTTAGATTAGTCATTGTGTGGTGTGTTGTAGCTTAGCAATAATTAATCTAGGAAAAGTCCCAAGTTTCTCTTGAATTTATCCCAAGTTCTAAAATCTAAAGAGTTGAAGTGTTAAAACTTGTGTATATCTAAATAGCTAGATGTCTAAAGTGAGAGGCTACACTGTGTATCAATTTAGAAAGATGGAAGAATATAATCTTGAAGTTGCCATTTCATGGAGTCTATGATTTTATTGTGATTTTAGTATAGTTATAACAAGCATGAATTTTAATGAATAAAGGTCTTAAAATTATGAATGTCCATACATAATGACACTTAATCTCACATCATAATAGTGCATGGGCAAAACTAAGTCCCTTAAAGAAAATGGTTCTTGGTCAAAAGTTCTAAAATACCTTAAAACCTAGCCAACAAATTGTTTTACAAGCTTAGAGGGTTTGTAAAATAAAAAATCAAAATATATATGTATCAATTTGAAATATACTTGACACTATAAGCTACATTCCTTTGAATGTGGTTCAAGTAACCTCCACCAGGGCTATGGACACCTAGATGGTAATGGAATAAGGCCTAGAGTGCAGCCAAATGTATCTCTATCAAGGCTATTGTTGCTTGGATGGAATCAAATAAATTCCCAAGCCATCCCATTAAAATTTGAGCACAATTATATATATCTAAAATTGATTTCTCAAGACCCATGTTCAAGGCCATGAAGCTTGAAGTTACTAATTTTGAAACCCAAGGCATGGCTAGTGAATCAATTCAAAGCACACACATAGTATTAATGTTTTCAAATTTTTAGGATTTAAGACATCATATGTAAATTTGTTTATTCTAGAGAATCAATTCTAATATTTTTTACATATACCAAGGAATGACTACTTGATTATTATATTATAAATCAAGTTGTCTGAATTCTAACATATTGCTATGTTTCCCGTAGAGATCACCATTTGGTGTGATCAACATGCACCATTTATAAAAATGGGGACCCTATGAAAATATGGATCAATCACCCTAGGAAATACCTTACCATTGGCATCACATAATTAAACAACCCCATTTTTATGACTTGAAAGGTTTAAAGCCATGTTAGTCCATGATAAATAATTAACCAAGTACTTTTTAAATATTTCATTAATGTCTAGTTCATTAAAATTTCTAATGATTTGATTTGTTTAAAAAGTTCTCTTATGACGGGTTACACTCAAATATCAAAGGTATGATTCCTAGAACTTGATTGAGGTTACTTAATTAAGGTTTGCAAATCATGGTGTAACTTTAACAATGTCGAAATTCATGTTCCAGACTATGACATACCTTGATATTAAGTTTTATACTAGATTATAAGTTAGATTCCTTACTCAAATTTTATGAATTTATATTTTTTCATTTTATTTTATCTCATAATTGATAACTTTAAAACTTTCTCCTTTATATAAGAACCCAATACCAACTCATCCTTAATTGGCACATGGTAGTGTTGCATGCATTGGTCACTTAGCCGCATCAAGTGCCTAACTTTGTCACATCTCTTGTAGCCTTTAAAAAGTTGAGAATCCCCAATGATTCAATATTAATGTGTCACTTGGTACTCAGTCACAACATTTAAAGACCAAAGAAGAGTTATAGAGTCTCACGAGCCCATGACCCAACTGTAGTATGCCACTTGGAACTTGATCATGTCCTTATGAGGATATTATTATTTTCTAAGAGTCTTAAAACCCCACAATCTTATCATAGTGTGTCACTTGGCACTTGTTCATGGTGTTTCAAGTTTAAGGAGGATTCAAAACCCAATCAAAACATGCCACATAGTGCCCATTCACATCCTTCTAAGGATTTAGTTACCTTCAAAAGTCTCACAAAAAAATGACCCTATCACATCTTTCCATTTGGCACTCCATCACATCCAAAAACCCTCATAGTTAAGGTTTAATGTTTCAATCTCTAAATACTTTGATTGCATGACAATAAGACACATAGAAATTAGTCACTAAATCTTAAATGGCTAAATGCTACATGGAAACCACCCAACAGTTAGGAGTAATGGGATGAGGATACATGGACCCCTATCTCACAATAATAGTGCTATCCAAAAAATTCATGAAATGTCATGATTTCATAATCAAATCAAAATAATAAACTTGGAAATGTCTTATGATCATCAAGTCCATTATAAGTTTCATACAACAAATCTCCATGATAGTGTGAGCTAGTTGAGGGCTTGCCATTTGGAAAAGTGAAGGTCCCAAGGCCACATTAGCCAAAGAATGAAAGGGGTAGATCCATAAAATAGTTAGAGAAGGGTGATCCAATCAAAATATGACACTTGGTAGAGTTTTGTGT
The DNA here is from genome assembly GCA_037957365.1 of Torreya grandis. Classification (NCBI taxonomy): domain Eukaryota; kingdom Viridiplantae; phylum Streptophyta; class Pinopsida; order Cupressales; family Taxaceae; genus Torreya; species Torreya grandis. The sequence continues at coordinate 39,063 of JARHVA010010226.1, forward strand.
AATCCACCTAGATAGTCCAATATTCAAAATAAAAGGCCAAGCTACACAAAAGGTATCAAGTATTGAGTACATGTGAAGTACGACACCTATCTAGTGCACAACTATTCATAAAAATTTGGTCATATGTGTGAATTATATGCCAATGGGGATTGTTTTGGTGGTTATAAATATGAGTCACTTCACTAAAAAATTCAAGCCTATGATGATAGGCCACATGGACAAAATGAAGATAGTGATTGGTTATTTCCTCAAAGTGAATTTTTGAAGTTGTTAGAATAAAAATGAGGATCCATCAGGGATTTAAATCAAATCAAGTTCAAAAATACTTTCCATTTATGACTTGTATCATTTAGTTCAAATTTTTAATTTAGATTTTGAATCTTACCATCTCAAAACATTAGGTTCACATTTAGTTGTTATCTGCTAAGAAATCTAAAGTATTCTATTAATTTTCTATGGAGTTATGTGCATTCCTCTAACATTAAAGAAATATACAAGCTCATACATCACCAAATTTAGCTATGTCTGAATTTTAATCATCCAAAACTAACAAGCAAGAACAATTCCCATTCTTATACTTCTATGGAACAAATATCATCATTTGGGACACCAATTTCAACTCTATATCATTAGCCATTGAAGATAAACACTATAATTATTTGTTCTATCATGTAGAAAATAATGTGTATAGAGACAATGATGATGAATAAGGTTTGAATGAAGTAGAGGATAGGTTGGGCATTCTGGCACTCAAATCTATAGGCTTATACAAGGTAACATTGAACATAGAGGTGCTCCCTTACGTAGACTTAGTCTACCACATGTTTATTCAGTCTAGGTGTGTCAACAATAAGATTAAATCATTGAATTTAAGTTAGGACATTTCTTTCATATTTAAGATATCCTTTCAATCTTACTATAATTTACCCAAACTAGAGATTATATACAATCAAGAGACTATGATTTGGTGGCTCCAAACACATGAAATCGAGGAAGTTTTGAGAGATTGGGTTGAAAAAAAGGGAAATTTTTTATGAAAAACCAAAATCAACCAAATCCCTATCACCCAATTTATAAAATGAGTATGAATGGGAATGGCTATGATGAATTCATTATATGGGGATAAAGACATAGGCCATGTAGATGAGAAGTTGGTTCCACTTCTATCTATGATAATAAATGATGCAAAAACTCCCCCTTTAGGAGAAATTACATCCTACAACTTCACAACATAGAATATAAGGGTCAAGGCTAACTAGGGGGATCATTTTTACATGATGTCCTACCTAGTGGATGCCATCTTCACCACCCAAAATTTCACACATTTCACCAATTAGGACCCCAAACTAAAATGGATTATGCCTTACACATTTTAAAATGTTAGTATACAAGTACAAATAGGAGATGAGGGCAATTCATAAACATTTATACCCTATTTTGTACATATAAATCCATGAGAGGCTCATTCCTAGACTATCAAAGTAAAATAGGGAAACATTGATCACCCTAGGATCCTACTAGTACTACCTAGATTACATAGTGGTGAAGATATTTTGAATCATAATATCCCCCCTCAAGTTACTTGTTACAATGCCAAACAAGCTAGCTAAACAAAAAAATTACCTTTCAATTTCTTAGAAGGGTGAATAGAGTGTGCAAGAAAAAAATAGAGGATTAGTCCACCCTCAAATGTCTAGCATTGGTCACTTTAGGATTGAAAACTAGAACTTAGTCATTATTTTTGCTAAGAAAATTCCTACCTTCAATTCGAAGAGAAATAAAAATAGATAATGGGACCCTGAGCATATAAATTTCAAACATTGCATCAAACACAGGGCATCCCTCATCATCACCTACCTTCATAATCATTAATATGAAGATAGGTTCTACATCAATGCTTCTAATGACCAAGAGGTGAAGTAGAGATTGATGTATGGTAATATCACACAAGATAAGGTCAGGTTGAAATATGTAGGTTTATATGAAGTTTTCAAACATCAAGATGATCAGGTAGGGGTATCTACATCCACAATTCATTTTTCTAGGGTTAAAGATGAAAGACCAATTGACACTTAGCTTAGTCAAAGGATATTGGAAGCATTGTCTCATAATTTGGATAAGGGAATAAATGAGATTGAAAAATATACCGAGTAGGATCCTATATTAAGATCAACATCTAATAACTCATCCCAAGAATACATTGTTACCTCAATGTAGGAAAAACCTTCAATGGTACCCCTTTCATCTTCGCTAGAGTCAGTAGAACCATCTACAACACTAATAACTTTAGTATTAATATTGCCTCCCTTACTTCTTGTCAAATAGGAACCAATTATAATAGGTTAGGAATGTGTTTATTTGCATCCTTTGTTTTAAGTAGCCATCCCTTGAGTATATTTTATGAACCCATAACAATAGATCACCTAAACCTCTTTCCCTATAGGCCCATCATTAGACATATGATTAGGCCCATGACTATGCCCCTACCCACTATCAACCCTTTCATTGCATCGACACTTCAAAAGTCTTTGTGATGGCCAATCTCCCCCAACTCTACCTAGGCCCATGCCTAGGCCAAGTCTTCAACTACTAAGGAAAAGGACTACTATCTTCATTCACCAAGTTTTTTTGTTCCCAACTAGTGCTTCATCTAGTGCTAGTTCTTCTTCATCTTTAGAAAATACACTTCCCACCTCATCCCCCAGTTCTACATTTATCCTAGTCACCTCCATAGTTACATCCCAAATATATACCTTCCAAGAATTGACATCATCTCAAAAATTGACTCCATCTACTCAACCTCAAGGGGACATTTCAGATAAATCTTGGATAAAATTAATACAATTAGATACACTAGAGAACCAATATTTGGTTATATTATACCCCCATAGGTCTTGTTGGAATTTGATAAGAAGGTTGGATCAATGAAGAGGCTAACCAAGAGGAAGGTCACTCATCCAGATCAGACAATTGTGTATGAGTCTAAAAAAACCCTATTTGAATTGACCAAGAAAAAAATAGTTAGGACCAATTAACAAAAACTATATGAGAAGGACCCCTTCTTAGCTCTAAAATCATATAGTGATGTAGCCACAGATTTGGTAAAAGGAATGCAACAAAATATCTATTGAGTTGGAGAAATAATATAAATCCACATTATTAGAAAGGCCATAACCAAGATGGAATGGGTTATTGAGATCATGTTTGATATCTTGAATACTTTGGCTCAATACAAAGTGAAAGGAGATGAAATCTAAACTAATATCCTTAAGGTAGATGGTACATATGGGATTTATGATATAAAAGTAATCAACTTGGTCAATTTGAATAGAATAAAGAAATTTAAAGACCTAAAATTGATCCCATTGTAGGACTTGAGCATTGCTTAGTCTTATATAATTGGAAAAATAAAATCCTTAAACCAATGGATTAATGACATGAGATCCTTAGGATAGTCTATCACCCAATAGAGTAATAGAGTTATAACTCTACTTAAAGAGGTTGAAATCACACACCATGCTAACAAGGATGATTCCATTATTATCAAGGATGTTTTTAGAGCTCAATTTCAAAACTACATTGTAAATTTCATAAAGCAAGCTATATCTCAAAGAGTGACCTTTAGGCAAAAAGTGGTAGACTTGGCAGCATCATCCAACCAAAGAATAGAAAAAATGGTGGCAATCAATGAGGTTGTGAGCCCCCTTTTGGCTAGACATGATGTAATTTCAAATCTCACCATCAAATTGTTAAAGTATCCCATTATAGATTTGAAGTTTATAGATAGTGATTACAATAAATGCCTTGAGGAATGGAGAGAGTAAATAGAAGCTAAGAAACAAGTAAGTATCAGGCCTCACATGGTCACCATAAGAGCTTCTTCCTCTTCAACCCCTCTTGGGATTTCTTCTTCTTCAGTTACACTAAGAAGTACTCCTTTTTCAGTTGTTATGGTTCCACATTCATCTTCTTTTATATTGAAAAATTCATCATCATCCACATCATTAAGATCCTTTCCTAGAACCTCAGGAGTGAGATAATCATTTTTTAGACTTCTTTTCTTTGGTGAATGTCATGTTATAGTTCCACTTAATTTATTGTAAAATGTTCCCTTTTTCTAATTATGGAACATTATTTTGATTTTAAGACATAAGGGACTTTGTCCACTGATGGATTTCATATACTTGATCATTTTTTAACCAATGTAGTTGTCTTGGGCATGAAAGGGCCTATATATAGGGGTTTTACCTTTCAATTGTACTTTAGAACAAAATTTTGTAAAATTGATGTGAATAAAAAGAGAAATTATATTCATTTTTTCATTGTTTCATTTATTTCATATTTTCTTGTTTCTCAAGTTTTGTAAATGATAGAGGATTTCATTTATTTAATGGTTAGATCTGATAATAATGTTCTCAATGCATTATGTTAGTTTGTGCTTTATTATATGCTAAAAAAATTGTCTATGTATGTTATATTACCTTGTACTCTACAAATAAATGTGTTTAAGACAATTTATTGTGGTAGCCATTTTAAAGTATACTTTTTAGATATATACATTTTTTTCACCCTAGAATCACAATTGCATATATGATATTTTTATTCTAGCACTAGAATATCATTAATGTTAGTTGTAGTTGCACTATTATCAAAAAGAACTAAAGCAAATCTATTGCTCTTTGTTGTTGTAAGGCAAACCTCCTTTTTTCCCCTAACCTACTTCCTTTTTGAATTTTTTTAAAAATAAATCAGCTTAGATTAATGCTCACTATAAATGTTCACCTAATTTTTTAAAGTTTCATTAATAACTTGGAAAAATACAAAGCAATTTACAGCATAAGAATGAGAAGAAGTTTCAAATAGATTGTGTCATTACTGAGTTTCTATTATCCTTACAATAGGGTCTAATTGTAGACTAAAGGTGGTAACCACACAATTATTATAGAAAAAATGAATTAATCCCTAAGGTCTTCTAAGACCTACATGATAAACTGAGATATATTACTCTACTATAAATAGCACATCCTTGACATAGATTTACATCAATAGAGTATTTATTGTGCATCACTCCTCCCTTACTCCTAAATATTTTATTTCTCAATGCCTAGTAGTGGTCCCAAGTAAGCTCTCAAAAGATCAATGAGTTTTTTGGGATAGGACCCTAAACCTTAGTGACCTTAAATAAGTTTGCATGCATATGGTCACTAACAAAGCCTCATGATTTGATGGGTTTACCTATGAATTCTATCAAACCCTATGGGACATGGTTAGACATGATCTTCACAAAGTATATTCTAAAGCTATTTTATCCAGATATTTAGGGCATATAATTAATAAAGGTAACATCAATTTCATTCCTAGGGCTAGTTAGCCTAAGGTAAGTACCAACTAATTCCCATGACCTTATTTAATGTTTCCTACAAAATCATATCTAAATCTTTAACCCTTAGAATCAATCATTTACTCCAATCAATTGTGAGAAGTAAATAAATAGGGTTTATTCAACATATATACATATTGGATAACATTATTTATATCTAAGGAGGTATGGAATGGGCCAAGATATCCAATAAGAAGGCATTATTCATCAAGATTGACTTCTGGAAATATTATGATCATACTGTCTTAACTTTTATCACAGGTATGCTTCAGGCTCTCAAGTTTGGTCCCAAGTTTATTTACATTGTTAATATGTTATTTTGGGATACGAGTGATTGTATTAATAATAATAGTTCTCAATCTTAGTAATTTTATCTTCATATATATACATATATATATATATATACATATATATATATATGTATGTATGTATGTATACATATATATGTATACATATATATATATATATATATATATATATATATGTATACATATATATGTATATATATATATGTATGTATATATATATATATATATATATATATATATATATATTAGACATGGGTTCACCATTCTAGCTTCCCTAAATGTTTTGGTTGCTAAGGGATTAAGTTATCTTTTGAATGGCCATGCTTCTAGGGGTTTGGTGAATGGTATTTTTCTCCCTAACTTAGAATTCTAGTTGATAAATGGACACTTTTTTGATGAATCCTTCCTCACTCTCCCTAAGGATGAGGACTCTATTAATTATGTTATGAAATGTCTTGAAGTTTTTTGCCTTATGTCTAGGTCTTCCATATAGTGATGGAAAAAATAAGACTATTGTTAGTCCCTTTGACACAAACATCCTCAGTTTGAGGGATATAAGTAGAAATGTATCTTTATTGGGGTGAAATTTAAACTCATAGGCATTCCATTTAATTTTAGAGCCTTACCTATAAAGCTTTGGTCCTATGTGGTTCAAAGGGTATTAAAAAAATCTCCTTTTGGATCACCATACCATTGAACCTAACTAGGACATTCTGGATCTATTATAAGGTTCTCACTACTACTTATGTTTATTTATCATATTATTGGGTTCCTTCTAATGAATCTTATGAAAATATATGAAATATCCTAAGAGACTTTCTATGGTCTAATTCTGAAGGGAACCATAATTGTCATCGAGTCTCTTGGGCTATTTATTGTCTCTCTAAATAAGTTGGTGGGCTTTGGCTTACTGATATTAAGATTAAATGAATTATTATTGGTTATAAATGGATCATGATAAGTTTATAAGGGGGTTATTCCTTAAGGATGTTATTGAGGCACTTCATTGCTCAAGCTTTCTCGCTTGGTAGGAAGGCCTGACAAGGGATTGGTTTACATAATGTTCTCATCATTCTTACACTAGTTAAGATAGGATGACTTTCATCATGAAAATCCTATTGAAGGCATAGGATAAAATAAAACCTCACCTCATCTTAGTGTGGGAATGGTTTATAAATTATATTTCTCTTAATTCTCAATCCTTATGGTGGTCTTCCATGTTGAATTTATACAATGTACCATTTTATATGGTCCCTTGGGTCAAAATCCTGAGGATATTTAAAAAAGGTATTCACATGATTGGATACCTCTTGTATAAGTTTATTATGGATTGGTTTACTTATAATATGGTTAAGTCTAAGTTCAATCTAAATAAGGAATGTTCTTATCTACAACTCTTCTTAGACCATTGAGGGAATGTTCTTTGTGTAGTAAGCCATGAGCCTCTTGATCCACCTCCCCACCATCCCCCTTTGGGGGGGAATGGGCATGGAGAGAAGCATCATAAATATCATAAAAAGTGGTTTGAATTTTTAGGATCACCTCTTCTCTTGATCATTTCCCATTTCCTCCTAAAGGATATGATAGGGGAAATAAAGATAGTGGTGGTGGTGGGGGGTGGAGGCCCCCTCGATAAGATAAGTTCACATAGATGGTGTTGGAAATTTCTCCTTCTATATAGGGTTCCCAAAAATGTAATGATACTAAAATTAACCAACATAATAATGGTTAGGACTCTATCCTAGTTGATGAATACTCCCTGACTCAAAGGGGGTGACAGAACTGTAAGGCTCTTCCACCTCTGTCTATTGCCATGTTCATTACTACTTATTAATTATCTCCTTGTTGTTTGTACTCTTATATTTTTATAATTTTTTAATTTATGTGAACTTTATTTAAATTAAACATGGTTAATTATCCATTTTGTGTCTTTATTTGGACTTTGCTCTTCTTTATCTTGGTATGGTTTTTTTTAGGTGTGACTTTTCCACCCATATTTTTTATATAATTAGTGATTTATTATATCTTTTTATATTAATGGAAGTGTGATTTTCAATCAATAAAATATATATATATATATATATATTAAATTTAAATAAACTATATGTCCATGTCTAAATTTCAAATTATACTTACATGTTTAATTTATGTTTATATTACCAATTTTAGACTATTTTCCTACTATGTTTACTAGGTTGATTATATCATTAATGTCATCCTACTATGTTGACCAAGAAAAATACATAATTCATACTATGTCATCCAGGTAAATAAAATTTAATTTAATTGACTAGGTTGATCTTATTACAAAATATGTTATTCCACATGTTACAAAACTAGGTTGGTCTAGTTGACCTAATTTGAGACCTAACAACTTATTTTCCTACCTAATAAGATAGAGTTGTCCGACCTTATTAGATAAGTTTATAAAAGGATTTAGGGTCAATAATTGGATATAAATAGCCCCATCACTTCATTTATATAGATAGGATCATTCAATTTCACATCATTACACATCATAAATTTGCTTATACTATCATTCAAAGGTTTCATAACTTAGTGTTTTGCCTTGGAGTTATAACATTTTTTGGAAGCATAAGAGAAATATTGTAACATAAATATGATATATCCTTGTGATCCTTAAAATATAAAACCTCTTAGAAAGTACCATTATCCAAGGGAGAGATTGAGGCATGACATATTCACTTCAATAAGGTATGTATACTCTTATCTCTTCATTTTTATAAGTAGATTTTGCAAAACTAATTGACTAAATTATATATCTCCTTACTTAGATTAATTCTATATTGTCTTGAATATATTTATATTTTCTTATTTATTATCTTCTCCATTTGTGCCTTAATATTTGGTGAACACTAGACTAGTTTGTATGTTCATTTACTTGATTAGTTTATATGTTTGGTGAACACTAGATTAGTTTGTATGTTCATTTACTTGATTAGTTTATATGTTTGTTTAGTAGATTAGTGTACTTCCTTTCATTATATTATAAGACATATCTAGGATTATTTCATGATGACTTTTGTCTAAAGGACTTTGAGACCTCTCATTTTATATTATATAGTAAGATATACATTAGTTAGGTTTAACAAATCTATAATTGGTAATGACCCTGATATAACAATGTATTACTAATGGATTTTTAGTTGATTACCTTCTACGAGATTGGATATTATTGAGTAGTATAAGTTTTAGATATATATTATTTCACTTGTGTATATTATGGCAAACTCAACATGAATATAATACTTGAATTCTTAAATTTTTCAATCACAATCAATTAGATCGATCTGGTCAATCAAGTTTCCTATTATCATTACAGGGTTCTTTTCCAACTAACTAGATTGAGCTAGTTTATCTAGTCTTAACATCTATTTGTAAATTCATGATCCACGGTCAACTAGATCATGTTGGTCGATCTCATAATTTCCTCTATTTATAAGACCAAATCTTACTTGGATGACATAGTCAATAAAACTTGAAGATTCATAAAAATACAAGTGTTTAAACTTGTCATTCTTGTTTGATTTTACAAGTTCATTCTTAACAACTTCATACTTCAATATTGTCAATTATCTCAATTTGTCATTTCTATTTCTTAGTAAAATCAATCAATAATTAAAATTCCCATTCTCTTTTTGCTAGTTTTTTAGTTCTATTAAAATAGTATTACATAATCAACTAGATAAAGTTGGTCAATCTAGTTTGTTTCATTTTTTTACTATTTTATTAAAATTAAACTAGATCGAGTTGGTCTATCTAGTTTCTTTTGGCCCTTTTTTATACTATAATTTTTATTCCTAGATTTTAACTAGATCAACCTAACTAACTCTATAGGACATGGTCGGCCTAAAATAATTTCATATTACTATTTTCTTCCAAGAAATCAACTAGATTGATAAGGTCCAATATTTAGGACTTGCACAACATAGTTTAGTAGGTGTCTGACCTAGTTTGTTTTGCCTCTATTTTTATACATAGTTCAATAGGTGGTAGACTTAGTTTCGTAGGTGGCTAACCTAGTTTATTTTGTTTTTATTTTTAGATTGAGTCTAGTAGGTGGTTGACCTAGTTCAATAACCTATTAAATTTATAATTATGTCTTATTTTTAGCTTTTAATTAACCAATAAAACTATAAAATAAAGGATTTAGATCTAAACCTCACTTATACTATCACTTCAGATCAAACTATTCAATTTCTTCCTCGATGTCTCCATAATCCCAAAACTATTACTACATCATGCAACCTATATATTATATCCTCATTATATAAATAATATAATATAGTTGATGTTAATCACCCTAGTCCTTCCCTACTACAAATATAGTGAAAATTCCTCATACCAACCCTAACAATCCTATTCTATTCAACAATCCTACTCCTCCCACTTATAGAACTTAGATTCTTGCTCAAAAAATTCAAAAAATGAAAGTTTTGAAAATAACTAACAACTCCCAATTGATGAAAATATAATACCATATATAAAAATGATTAATTAACCACCTCAAGTCATCATGACTAAAAAAAATCATAATTTTGTCCCTTCTCCTCTTAGATATGCCAATGGGAATATCATCCCTCAACCTCCAACTCATAACAAAATGCTTCAACATCTTCAAAATAGACCTTTATCTCCATTCATTTGATCCCTAAATATTGGATACAAGTCTCCAACTATTACATATGATGGAATTAAGGACCCCATTTTCTTAAATCTTTTGGTAATATCTATAAAGAATGGGTCCAAACTAACACATTTTTTACTATCAATATCCTAGCCAAAACATTTGTTGGTAATGCATTTGAATGGTACAATCAACTTCCTAGACATTCCATTATATAACTAGAGGATTTAATTAGTACTATAGTAAAGGAATTCTAGCATAATGACCATCCTAAAAATTACATTAGCCATTTCATCAATTCTAAGTAACTTCTTAATGAATCTTCTAACACTCTCGTCAAATGATGGAATACTCTAACTCACAAAAAGGAGCATAAATTTAACAATGATACTCTTTTAAAATTATGTTTTTCTACTCTTAATTCTCTTCTTGAATACAAAATTTGGATGTTTTCCCCTAAGACTTTAGAATAAGCCTTAGACCAAATAAAAAGGTAAGACTTTCTTATGCATCAATTTGAATCACCTCAAGTAAATACTAAAGAACCTTTATAATCATTTTCTAAAAACATTGATTCATCGAAGGCTCCTTAACCCCAAAATATAGCATTTAATTCAACAAATGTTAACCTAACCAACCCTCCTTTAAGTCTAAAAGAACTTAAGAATAATTTTCATCCGTCTAAACCCATGATTATTCATCCTTCCAAACCTTCTCCAAAATGGTACAATCCTAATAAGCTTTGTTTGTGGCATGGAAAAATAGGCTATTTGCATGAGACTTATTGTGATCTTCACTGATTTATTCTTACTTATTTTCTTGGTCCACATTTCAGTCTTGATACTCTTATGCAATAATATTATCAAGATTATCTTCAAACCTCTCAAATCCAATCTAAAGAATCAAAATCACATCAACATCACTTAATGATAAAAAGTAATTACCCCATACCTCTAGCCCATAAACTAACCTTGTCTAAACCATAGTTTATCCTTCTTCCTAAACCAATAAGGAAAGGATATCTAACATGAACAAATTCAAACAGATGGTTGCATCCATCAAAACTCAACCTCTTAGGTCACACAAACCTATGTAACACCTAGTCCAAATGCATACTCCAAAGTGCATCATGCATGGTCCTTATTTACCTTATAGACCTATTTATACCTATACTACACATCCTATTGCAATTTAAACATCCTTAAAATCAAACATACCAATGCATTTACCTATCTCTAAATGCACCTACCGATCTAATATAGTTCATTCTAATTTTTCTAATTCACTGCACTCCACATCACATGTTGGGGCATCTTGAGATGACGTCCACATGTCACTTTAGAATTTGGGTCATTCAGTGATGCCCATCCCTACGCCACATTAACTATTGGGGCATCATATGATGTCCATTATTATTATACATTACAAAAAAAAATTCAAGTTATAGAAACCTTATGAGACACATAAGCTTGTATTTCACATTCTCATGTTGATATACATGTTGACATATATTTTTCTCATTATTTTTATCTCATGTTTATTCATTTTTTTAAGTTTTATTTTCATTTAGTTTGGATTACTTAAACCATTTTTTCCTTTGCCATGGTTCTTTGGTTTTATTTCACATTATGTTTGGCCTTTGTTTCCTATGTGGTTATTTGGTATCAATTTAATTTTTTACGTCATTATTTTCCCTAGTATCCTTATGATTATTTGACCCTTAATTACTTTCCGCTTTTCTTGGGATGATCATTTAATTTCACCATATTTTTTGGATGATTACTACTTTCATTGGTGATTGTGCTATATCTCTTATAGGTTAGTATGGATTATATTATGACATGAATCTCATAACATAGTCTTGTACTTTTCATACCATTGTTTTATCTCCTTGTGATTAGCTATAATCATATTCATCAATGTATAACTTATTACATGGATAAATATCTAATTATTCCCATCTTTCCATTATTTACTTTCATTAGAGGCACACATAGGTCAGTTTTGAGATTGCACACTTACTTGTGGGAAAGTATAGGAATCTTTAGCCACCATGATATTTAGGTATTTTTATCTAATGAACAAGTATAATATCTCTTATGTTCATCACCTATTTCACTCATCATTGGTTCTCAAAATCTATATGGAAGAGTAATAAAAAATATAAAAGATATAAAATCCAAATCACAAAATAAACAAAAAGTAATGATAAAAAAAAACATAATATTAAAATTTAAATCACACCAAAAGACATGATATTTATTTGGCACATCTCTTATATTAGTCAAATCTCAAACTCCATAGTTGGACTCATGATAGATCCAAGGTCCATTGGGGTATATTTGTCTAGTAGACTGGGGTAAGAGGTCTCATTATACCATATACCTAATATGATGCCATTTTAATAGATCCTTGGAAACCTCTTATTTGATATTATTTAGTAAGAGATCCCTTAGGTTTATCAGATCCACAATTGGTCATGCCCTTGATATAACAACATATTGCTAGAAGATTGTTAGTTGATTACCTTCTCCAAGATTGGATATTACTGAGTAGGATAAGTTGTAGATCTATCTTATTTATATTTTATAAAAAAGGTAAGGTGGTAATATTAGGATCTTTGTAGTGAAAGATAGCTATCATGAAATCCAAGACATTCCTTCACATTTCAGTTATTAATCTTTCATTTTGTTTATAGTCATTTTCAACTCAATAATACATACTTTATAAACATCAAAGCCTCCCATTGGTTCTTTAGGCTCTCTCCTCATGCTTGAAAAAATATGGTTTATAACACTTTGGATAGTGACTTGTTTGAATTATTCCAAGAAAGTATCCTGACACTAGTTCCAAGAAGTAATGGAATATTGAGGAACCGATCATAAGAATAATCTTGTAAGGCAAAAGTATGGATGCCACATATTCATGGGTTACACTTAGTATCCCTAAATAATAATTTAAAACCTTTGTATGCTTTTTATTAGTATTTCCTATCAAGGTAAAAAATGTAGGAATATATTTATCTAGGTTTCTAGACAAACCATTTAGTCTCTAGGGATAATAATAACAAAACTAGATAACCAAGCTAAGGCCATATTACAAGGAGGAAGTTGACCTCCTATGATTGGGGAATAGAACCAAGTATAGGGTATTTTTAAGAAGTATCTATTTTACCTAAATTTCTTATACATCTATAAGGGTGGGAATAATAGGTCAGTATCTCAAGTGAACCTTTTTAGTCTTCTAGTTATATCCATTGTATCTTAAGTGATCTTGTAAAGAAATGAAAAGGAAACCTTCCTTCAGGAACCAATTTTAATTCATGTTGATGTGTGTTTTATTCACACTTGGTAACCTTATGAGCTATCCTCTTATGTTTTTAGATTGCCTAAATAATATTCAATCCAAGGCTTGAACTATAGGGTATTGGGTTTTTTAAACAACCCAGTGGTGGAATAATAGTGAGTGGAGAGTTGTTTACCTGAGATGGTTTAGATATGATCTAAGTTTATACCTACATGAGATGGGTGGGTGGATAGGTGATTATAAAATAAAGTTGGTAGGATTAGAAAAACTAAGAAAATAAGGTAGGGCAGAAAATAAGGCTTATGAATCAAAGTTAGATGAAACCCTTCTGAAATAGATCTTAAACTATGGGTTGGATAAGTAGTCATAAAATTAGTGCTTTTTACAAGTTAGTGTTAGCACATAGAATATAAAAACATGGTTAGGAGTCCAAGGTAAAAAAATGCAATAAAATTTAGTGTTGATAATGAAACTTTGTTACATTTATAAGATTACATTGCATATCTATAAAGGGAGATTATGATGACTAAGCATAAATCATTCAAATTAGTTACTGCATAATATGAATAACTGTATAAATAATACTTAAACATAACTAAAATGATAAAATATAGGAATAATATAACCTATTAAAATAATCATATATTTGGAGAAAAATAAAAGATTTCACATCCATACAAACTTGTAGAACAATCTATAGAATTTCTTATTTATCTTGATAGCATAAAATTCTCCTCCCTTTAGAATTCCTCATATAGAATTTCACAAGTATATATATTTTGGGGAGGGGTTTCCTCATCCTCCAAGATAAGTCTAAATTTACATGTAAAACTTTAGAAATCATGCAAAATATGCATGTATAATATATAAATAAAATGAAAGGCCAAAATTACATAGTTACAATACAAATACATATATGCTAAAAATAAAGTAAATATTATGGTGCCAATTTGAGACTATGTAAAGATGAAGGATAGATGATTGATCTATAAACTAAAGTAGTCTAAGGTACTACATTGAAGAACTAAATGTAGTGGCAACTAATAATGAATGGCAATAGTAATTCCATGAGTGGCACTAGTGGGACTAATAAGAATATTTACCATTATACCTGAAATACCACATAAGGATGAGTTCTTGTAGGTGGCACTATTTGTTCACCTTGTGCTAAAGTAGTCCCTCTTTAGATAATGTATAGTCATTTATATAGTACATGCAGAAAATAAAACCTGATGTTTATAACCTCAAAATTGAGCATTGGTGGATTGAATATTAATAGAATTTAATCCATCAACATTTTTTGCTTAGCCTATGAATCCATGAATTCATCTTTGAGGGTTTCTACCTTAGTCACTTTATCTTTTACAAAATTAATCAACTATAGAATATAATCACTAGTATTATACATAATCTCCTAAAACTATGCTCTAAATATATCAACAACTACTTGGAGTAACCCTTTAAAATTGACCTATTAAACAATTTACCTATTGGAGTAATCACATAGATAACCCTCTTGTCTCTCAATATTTTAGTTGCCTCTCTTTCTTGGCATGTGAATTGCATTACCAAGACATTCATTTGTTGGTTCCATGTGAATGCATTGTATATCTCTGGAATCACATAGTTCAAGTTGTATATAGTATTTGGGGGCATCATTCAACTTAGATGGTTGTATGAACTATTTTTTTCACATTGCCCCAAGAAGTTAGCCTTTTTTCCAATTTTTTAAAATGATTCCAAAAAAGTTACCACCCTTACCTGATGATGTTGAGACTCAACTCTAGAGGATCTTATTGTGCTTATGATATCATACAATTTCTTAGCTACACTCTAAACTTTATCCATAATTCCCCTTGGATCTTGAATGATTTGTGCTTGTATAAGACTGTTTTTGGCTTGTTCTTGACTCATGTACATTTATTTCATCACCTCCCCTACCGTATCCAAAAAAGAAAAAAAATATTATTCATATTCATTGGGGTCACTGGGATTCCTCTTTTGTTTCTTGGCTAGAGGAAATAAATTATCCATTTTTTCTAATATTATTTCTTCCCATTTCTTTTCCACTCCTTTATTCTTCCTTACCCTTTATATGATATTGGTCTTCTTCTCAAATTGTGTAGTTATTGTTGATAACTCTATAATAACTAAGCCCATTCTATCTCTTTTTCATTCTTTAGACTCTTTGACCCAATTTGGAATGATGAGTTCTCCATGGTCCTTAGGCGAACTAGTCTTTAGAAAGATGAAAGGTGTTAAGGATCTTGGTGGAAAAATTGAAGAACTTATTTGAATGGGAATTTGGGGAAGTGTGGGAATGACCTTGACTAAATCTAATGTATATCTCTATGATTTAGTTTCTACCACATAGTTTGTATTTCCTAGAGTTTTATTAATTGTCATAATGGGAGACTCATATTGAGTGGACTAGGAAATAGACATGCCCAACTAGGTAGATGGTTTCAATGGTGTAGGTGGTTTTTAGGGATTAAAAATGGAAATAGTTATTAAGTCCTCAAAATGAACCTTCCTTCTAGAGTCTTAGGGCCTAAATGTTATTACATATATGGTTTAAATAATTAAAAGATTTATAATTTTTTTTCTCACCATCCTTAGCACTAGCATGAGGATATAATCACTTAGTATTTGAACAATATTATTGTAGTGACTCATAGGGAGAGATGTTAGTGTAGGATTTTACCACTTTTGGTTTTACCTGCATAGTTGTTAGTCAGCTTGGTTGAGGTTATTAAAGTTATTATGGGGATACACACTTAATGTGTTTTATAATTTTGAGTTGAGTTGTTACCCTTACGATGATCTAATATCTCACTATATAATATAACTATTTTATACTTTTTGCCTATTTAGCTAATGCACATTTATGAATCTCCCTTTTGCTTTGAATTATTGCTCTAACCTATCCTAGGGTTTTCATATAATTTATGATATTTAGAGATCCTAGAGTAATCTAAAATGATATCAGAGCTCTGATCTAATGGCCATTTTACCATTTCAAAATCCTTGGTGAGATCTTTTACATGCACACATTCCTAGTAGTTTCTTGATTTTATAGTTTTCATAGGTTTGGGTGGGATTTCATGTAAATCCATGCAAACTATATATCCAAAGTATTATATCACAAAATAAATAATTCCATCAGATCTAAAAGGCATCAAAACTTGACAATCAACTATACACTTGACCTAGATCTGTGACAGTGATTTTCAACCATTTTGGAGAGTTTCAATGCATTTTTAGACATTTCACACATTTTTAGACTACATGGCTCTCAAATTAGGAAACAATTGTAGGTTTTTATGGGTTTTTGAGTTTTAAAATGAGTTATTGGTATATTTTTTATCAACTACTCTAAAATTTTAGATCTAGGTGTTTTATAACTTTGATTAATTTTTGAAACCCAATAGGTAATTTTGATAGTTTTATGATTTTTCACCCTTACTTGAGCTCATCGTGGGTTTTTAACTCCCTGATCACCCTTCATCAGGTCCCATGATCCTTATAACACCTTCTAGGTTTCACCAATTATGCTTATACCTCCATTAGGTTTTGTTGAATGTTCTTGCACCTCCATCAAGTTCCACCAACCATGTCAACACCTCCATTGGGTTCCACTAACCATGCTAGCACCTCTATCAGGTTTCACTGATGTGTTATCATCATTGTTGGGATATGACAATCCTTATAGTAATCTCATTAGGATCTACCACATATGAAAGTACCTCAAAAACTATGCTAACCTTCTTATACACCCTATGATATGTGTGAAACCATTGAATTTAACACCATATTTTTTGACACTTTTCATTTAAAAATTAGTGTGTTTTTAGATGATGTCACTCCCACATCAATCATATCAATCAAAAATGGGAAGGGGAGATCATCCACCATAATCCTTAGCCCCTTGATCATATGTTATAGTCACATAAGATAAATATCGACCATAGCCTTTAGTCTTTGGGCATATGGAAAGTAATCCCATGGTCACATCCAACCCAAAAATTATTAACTTGTGCTCAAAAGAGGATTAATTTTTAATTTTTAAAATTGATGCATAAAAATTTTATTTGAAGAACTTGATCAAAAATATTTTTCCACCCATTTACACCTAATTTTTTCATGCAAGCTAAGATTTTCAAATGGATATAATATTTGATCAATAACTCATATTTGAGTCTTGTATTATTTAGAAGTGATTTGTTTCATGATCTATGCATTAGTTATATGTTTGGGATCTCTTCAAACCAATTATTGTATAATTTTGGATGTATTATCGGTTGAGTCTAACGTCCCTTTAGTTCCTTATACTTACACACTTATTGCTTAAGATACATTCTCTATTGTTTATGATGTCTATATGAGCATGCTTGTATTTAAAAATTAAGGGGGGGGGGGATCAATCTGATAGTTATAATGGGGTACTTTGTGGTGTTGTGTAATTCTATTTTTTGCATTTCTTGTTTTTTTTCTATATCAACCTCTTTTCTTAAATCATGGAAAAATGTTGATCATTTCTTCTTATGACATTAAATTATCATGAATGGAAAATCAACTTGATACTTATTCTAAGAAAATAGGGATTATATATGATTACTATAAATGAGGAAATTGAACCTAAAATAAATGCAAACAAAAAAAATGGTTTAATAGATTTTATAAAGCATGTGGCTATCTTAGTTTGTTTATTTCTCCTAATTTACATTTTCACATTGAATCTATTAAAACACCAAATGAGGTATAGACCACATTATAAAAACTCTTTAGGAAGTATGATGTGATGAGGGGTTATGAAATGGAGAATGAGGTCATCAGTTTGAGCTTGGGTGACTTTGACATACTACATTAATTTTTCACTAAGTTCAAATCTTTGAGATTGTAGTTAAAAGAATGTAGAATAGATAAGAAAAATGATCAACTTGTTCTATCTATAATCTTCAAAATGGGTCTAGACTATTCTATGTTTGTGTCCATGTTTCATGCCATAAAAGTGCTCTTCGAGCCACATGGAAAATGCCTTATCTATATACCTTTATTACCGACTAGACACAGGATCAAGATAAGTTGATACAAATGGGGATATTTAAGTCCTCTACATATCATACACTATTTACTAAGAAAGAGAAGGCTTCAAACAATAGAGAGAGGAAACAAAATAAAAAGAATCAAGAGAAAGATGCAAATCATCCTACCTCAAAATCCAAAATGAGACCTTTTCTTCCAACTCTAATCTTAAGAAATATTAGAATAAATGTGGGTTTTTTCAAGAAAACATGATGAAAGCAAATGTTTGAAGTACAAAATTAAACAACTAACTAAGATTATCAAGAAACACAACATCAATGTTCCTAATTCTACCATTCAGAATTCATCAACCCATGAATTCTCTAAGGTAAATGATCATGGTAAATAAAATTCAAAAAAGAATAATAAGGGGAAATCAATGGGAAATGCCCTAGATGTAGTTGTACCTCTAAATCCTATATGGGTCATTGAATTTTCTGCTTCATATATCATGGCCTCTTCACATATTGAGTTTAGTTCTATAGAGCCATATGACATGTTATCTACATAGTTAGGTGACAACAATTCTAGAAAGGTTATTGAGAGAGGTTATATTGAAGTGAGTGGTTGAAAATTCAATAATGTTTTAAGTGTTTTCTCACTTTTAACTAATCTCCTATCAGTTTAACAGATCACTCACCTTAGTATGGGCATGCAAGTTAAGTTCACTTGAGATTCATTGTATGTTAGAGAGATTCATAGTGACACTATATTGGTAGTGGGAATGGTAAATCATCAGATTCAACTATATAAATTCTCAAACTTTTATCTTGAATCCCCTTTAGATTATTCTTCTCAGAATCACCTGAACTTTATGAAAATTTTGAGCCTGAGCACACCTCTGACATTGATGACTCTTCTTCTAATATAGATGACTAAGGCAGTGATGGGGACACACTTCCACCACCTCCTTGTTACCTTATAAATGTTGAGGAGTTATTTTTTGATCAACCTACCTCTCATCTACTTCACACATTACAAGTAATGGGTATACTAATCTAAGACACATCAAACATTAGGAAATCTATACTATAATTTTAGGGCAATTAACAGTCTTTTATTTCTTCTTCTCCCATTACATCATCATTTAATAGAGTAGTTGGAACTCCTACCTCACATGAGGATAATAGTTCCTTGGATAATAATCTCACCTTAGTTGAATATCCATCAAGATATTGGTAGACTTATTCACTATTGTAAGGTGATCCATTCTTCATTGCATATACTTCTAATCCACACTCACCATCAAGAACTCAGTTATAGGATACTAGATTGATTCAGGGAGTTGTGGACTCTAGTGGGTATTTTTCTCTCCCTTCTCTTATTTTCTCCTTTTTAGGAGATGAGTTTTGTCCTACAAGTTTTCTCATTATCTCCACTTTATAGGAGTTGTATTATGCTTGGGTACCTCATTAGACGTTGTTCTCAGGACCTAATTCTTCTACCAACCTAAGATATGATTTAGGAGGGGTGTTAGTGTAGGATTTTTCCCAATTTTAGTCTTAACAAAATGGTTTTTAGTTAAATTTCTTGGCATTGTTAAGATCATTAGGGGAACACATACTCAATGTGATTTTTAATTATGAGTTGAGTTATTACCATTATGGTGACCTAATATATCACTATATACTGTACCTACTTTTTACTTTTTAGCTAATCATCTAATTAAAATTTATGAATATCACTTTTGCTTTGCATTTTTACTCTCAACTATACTAGGGTTTTTTTTTTTTTTAATTTGTGATGTTTAGAGATCCTATAGCAATCTGATAAGTAAGTGGAGTATAAATTGGACTAGTGGATGGAAAATTGACCATATGAGAATAAACAAGTATAATGGAGGAGGTAAGAGAATATAATACCTTATTTAAAGACCCCTTTCTTCATAAATAAGAATATCTTTGATTTGGATAAAAGCTAATATCTCTATTAGGGTAGATGATTTTAGAGTAGTAGATTTAGGGGAGAGATGTGGAGTTGAGGCTACAAGTGCTTGAGTAAGTCCAAGAGTAGGGGCTTATTAAAATGTAGATTTTAAATATGTCTCTAATGCCTTGTATTTAAGATGTTCTTATTTAGTTAATATCTCTATGTCTCATGACCTAGTTTCCTTTTCCTCATATTTATTTTTACTCTCATTTGTTATTTCATTAAATGATTCTATCTTGTTAGGATTAGTGTCTATTTTAGATAACCTTTATTAACCATCACTATAGTAGACTTGAATTAGATATGTTTTTTATTCTTAAACTTTTGATCCTTATTTTCCCTCCTCAAATTCCTCATATAGAGGAACTCCTCTGGTGAATATACATTATACAGGTCTTTATTCTAATTTCACATATGGATGTGAAACTAGAGGAGTCTTGGGATTCCTTTTTTAAGTGAAATGAATGGGTTAGTAGTTTTAGGGGATTTACTTGAAGTGATGGATTGAAATATGAAGAGACTTTAGTAGTGGAAGGTGAAAATCAAGTATAAATAATAAGAGAAGTATGAGGTAAAGGAATTGTTATTCCAAAAGGCATTTATGGAGATGATATGGGTGTTGAGACTATAATTATAGAGGGAATTATTAGAAAACAAATTTTCAAGAATGTAGGGAGACTTACTTGTTAAACAATAGTTAATGTGGGAAAAGGTGATAAAAACAAATCCCCTACTTGTGTACTTTTATGAGGCTATATATTTGAGGTTGTTGTAGATAGTTGTATTTTTTCCACCAATTTAGGTGCTAGAAGAACCATAAGAATGTTATTTATTATTTGATAATCCACCTCCCTTTGAGATGCATACCTTTATAATAGGATAGTTTCTTCTTTTTTATTGAGAGGAAAGATTACCATGCTCTAGTGATGATAGGGATTGTGGCTAGGGCCATTGATGACATGCAAATTTATTTTATTCATCCATAATTTTATTTTCTCATTCCTTTGTAATAGATGGGTCATATTGAATTATGTGGGCTACTACCATTGGCATTCTATGCTGATTCATATGGATGTACAACTTTGAATCATATAAACAATTAATAAATATTGGATCATGATTGTAACACCTATGTCCATAAGAGATATGGACTCCCTTATTTCTAAGGTCATTTAACTTTTACTTGAGCTTATTTATAGGGTCCCAATCCTATTATTGTGTTAGCTTTAGGCCATATTAGGCCTTATTGTTTCCCTCTAAATTGATATGCCTTCTCACTATATATTAGATTTATCCAATGATTATAGGGATCTTATGATATTATCCTTGGTGTTGGGCACTAAGGTCTTCATCCAAACTATTGTATATTTGGTATGAAATATCCTACCTTGTTATCTTTTCATGAGAATAACATGGGAAATATACATAAGATGCCCTAGTTCCTTTTATCTTGATTATAATATAATAAGGATAGAACCAATAGTCTCCCATCCTTGAAATACTTCTTATATTTTCATAGATCCTAATATATTTGTGGTTATATATCCTATGAAATTATCTTTATTTATTTTTTGAACCTATTAACATGCAACATGGAATAATCTTCACATACCCTATTGTTTACATATTATGTAAATGGTAACCAAGGTTGCCCATGGGTTGTGTGCATTATTCCTATAATTGTATTTACCACATAAGCCACCATATATAAATTCTCATAAGATGGCCTCTCATAAATTTTAAACATTTGTGACTTGAGCCTAACACCAATGAACTCACCAAGTATGACAATTTTATCATAAGTTAGAATGATGTCTAAAATTGGAACCCATTCCTCATGCACATATGTAGTGATAGAGTATCCATATATAAATTTTCATTAATGCCATGGATATTTTGATTCATCCCCTAAATATTACTATTAATAATTGAGGAAATTAAACTTCAAATATTTAATTTCTCCCATTTCTTTAGTCACTATTTTAGTTTATCTTCAACTATGTTATATTCTTACCAAACATTGGTTGAAAATTGATTATAAGTTTTTTCAAGAAATGGAAGGTGAACATACCTATCAAATTCCTCCCAAGAAATCTTCTACGTTTCTATGGAGTCTAAATTGTAAACAATCCCTAGTAATAGTTTTATTCAAAAATAAATCTTGAAGTAAGTTGGTACCAGATATTACCTCATATTTAGCCACTATGTTTTGTTTCCTATTTTTTTGATTGGTAATAAATTATTCACATATTTATTCTTATCTTCATACAATTGATTCTAGACTTTATATGGTTCTCTAATTTCTACCTCATCCTAGAGTGAAGAGTATTTAGGAAAATCTAATCCTTATTTATCATAGATTGTATTCAAATATTATGTTCCTCATGTGATAGAATATTGTGAGTAGGAAGATTATATACTAAAGATGAAAAATCCATTATTTTATCCTAGAAATATATTAGGAATTTCATCAATTAAGAATTCACTGTACAAACTAGGGGTTTTGATAACTTGATAACTTATATTCATATTTTATATCTTGTTGATCAATGGTGATGCAATTTTATGTATTTTATGATATTGACTATATTGCTTAAAGATCGAGACTTGAATGCATACTTCATGTAAAATTATTTAAAAAAATGAATTTTGGCTCCACTTCCATTTTTATTTTAATTCTTTAGTCATCTTTGGTGGGTTAATTTTTCCCATGTGGAAAATTTTTATTAACTATAAGTGCTTAGTTATCACCTTAAAACATGTGTCCATTTCTTGTTTATTATCCTTTCACCTAGATATCAAATCCTTAATTTGGATTCTAGTTATGTATCTCTAAAATTATGACACTTGTATTCATCTTGATTACCTAAGGTCTTTAGCTTTATAATTTTACATTGTATGATCTATGGGTTATGATTTAAGGAGGCTTGTCCACTTGTCATGATCTCAAGGATTTGGGGCCTTTTGGGTATCAATCATATACTTCCTCTTATAGACTTTAAGTGGCCAAAGTTTATCCATATGGCATGATCTTGGTGGTCTAGGTATATTTTGTCTTTATCCTTTGTAACATCCTTTGAAAAATTCCAAGTTTTTGAGATGATGACATGTGGATAATCTTCAGTGATACAACAAAGACATAACCTTGACAATGTACCCTTTGATTGGAAATTTTTGAGTTAACAATATTATGCCATATATCATGATCTTAGCTAATTGATAACTTTAAATGCATTGAACTGATTTGATTTTCTAAGTTTTGGGTTAACAATAGTATGCCACCTAGCATGATCTCAAGACTGTAAAAACTTAAAAGACTTAGAATGTTATGAAGACCAGATGCATTTAGATTAAATAGGATCGATACACTTGAATGACTCTCAATGATCTAGAGTTATTTGACTATTGACCATGTATTTTTTTAATAATTCACAAGATTTTGAGTTAACTTGATTTCTCCATTAATAGTCATCTAAAGAATCCAATAAACACAGTGAAGAAAACAAGCCCCATTGTTAAACTAAATAATATAGGTAGACAGGTTGTTTCCACATGGTGTGATCTCAGGAACTTAAAAGAATTTGATTAACTTTGGCCTAGTAATATGATACAAGCATGTATCCAATAATTTTCCCTAATACTCAAGTGTGGATAATTTTAAGTCCTGAATGTAGCCTTTCGTTCACATGAAAGTGAAGATGGACTAAAATACAATTTTTTAATCTTCATTAATCATTTAAATATATAAATTTAAATTAGAATAAGTATGTTAAATGAAAATTAATGGTGATAAATAGAACCAATTCATATAATTTCCAAGTTTTGACTTATTTTCTAAATGAAAAATTATACCTAGAAGAACCTTAGGCTACATGGATTAACTCAATATTGGGATTCTAAGATTCATTTGGACCACAAATGAATATTTTATGATAATAATGGGTCCCTATTTGAAATTTTTAAGATAGGGGTGGGAAAGTGGGGGTGGGGTGATGTTGTGGCACAATAATAAAGACTTTCATTACAAAATATGTTTTTAAGTATTGTATATTATAACTCACATAAATGTGACTTTTTACAATGTTTTTACAATTTCAGAATAAGTGTAGAGATGAATAAATAAATGCATTGTCATTAGGAAGAAACATTATTATGCACATTCCCCCTCAATGAAAACTTTGAGAGTCCCAACATTGTATGAAAAATATATACTTGTTATCACTAAGTGGTTTTGTGAATATATCTTCTACTTATTCATATCTAGGATAAAACTAGAGATCAATATAACCATTGATGACTTTATCTTAGATAAAATACACATAAAATTCAATGTACTTAGTTATTTGGTTTTCACTCTAATTTTTATAAAGCTATACATATTTAATTATCACAAAGAAGGGTGATACTATGAGAAACATTTAAATGGAGTACTTCTAACAATCTTCATATCCACATGGATTTTTTAGTATCTTCCATAACACTTTATAAATCTACTTATTTATAAGATATAGAAACAATAAGTTACTTATTTTTGACCTGCGTGATAACACCTGTACTAAAATTAAACACATATCCATAAGTAGATTTTTGATCTATAATATCATCAACATGGTCAAAATCAAAATAACCATATAAATTAAAATTATCAATGGAAGAATAATATAGCCTAAACTTTATAATTCCTTTGATATACTAAAGTATCTAGTTTTCCAATTTCAAATGATACAAATATGGATCCTACAAGAATCTATAAGCAACACCTACAACATATGAAATATCTAGCCCAATAATTAATAGATAAATAAAACTAATAACTAGTTATCTATATAGAGTAGGGTTAGCTTTATGACACATAAGTTTTGGATCAAGATTTACACAAAATTCCATAGAGGTAGATTAGGCTTATATTTAACCATATTAAAATTAACAAGCATGGCATGTGCATATTGATATTGAGATACAACAATTGAAATTCTATATCGAAATATAACCATTTCTATAAAGTGATGAAGAATTGTTAAATCGTTCATTTAAAGTGAATGACTTAGTTTATATTTATATTTAATAATTAAACTAATTTTATCACCAATAAAAATAATATAATCAACATATAATAAAATTAAGATAAAATGACAAATTTAAACTTTTATAAAGAGATTATCATATAAAAACATAATTATTTAAAATAACTAGTGATTTTAGAACACAAAGCTCAAGAATTTTTTTTAAACATAAAGACATTTCTTTAACTTTTAAATATAATGTTATTTTTTAATGTTCAATGAAACCTTTAGGTTAAGTCATTTATATCTCTTCTTCTAGATCACCATTTATGAAGGCTTTTTTGACATCCTTTTGATGTATAATCCAACCATTCTGAGTTGTAAGAGAGATAATCAATCTAACAATAGTCATTTTTTCTATAAGATTAAAGGTTTCAACATAGTAAACCTCATTTTCTCAATTAAAAACATGACCAACTAATCTAGCTTTGATTTTTTTAATTTTACCAATTGAATTATATTATATTTTGTAAAACAACCTCAAACCAACAATATGTCTTTTAGGAAAAGGTGGGATAATATCACAAGTGTGGTTTTTAATTATAACTTTATATTCAAATTTCATAGAGACTTTTTGTCTATTATCTTGAATAACTTAATTAAAATATTGAGATTCACATTCATACATGGTTATTAAAGCATGATAGGTATGTTGAATCCTAGTCAATTTATTAAGATTATAAAGATTAGATGATTGAATTAGGGATTCAATTTATTTAGGTATTTTATTTGAAAATATAGTGGAGAAGGTTCCCCTCCAGATGCTATGTTACACACAACTAGATCAACTTCCTATATGAAGTCTATTTCTTCATAAGGACTAATAAAAGAGTGAAAATCATGGAAAGAAAAAATTTAAGGGGGATTCATAGAAGGCTCAAAAAATATTTATCAAGGATTTGAACATTATTATTCTCAATTATTTGTCTTTTAGATGGATCATAAAATCTTAATCCTTTATTTTTTTCTCCATAATTTACAAAAATGCAACACTAGGAGGTAGGATCTAGTTTTTTTTTTTTTTTTTTCTTTTTTTATATATAAGAATAATTAGGGAAGGAGGACTACTAAATATCATAAGGTGAGAAACATTTGGTTTATTATTATACCATAATTATAAACTTATCTGTAGGAAGATGTAATGCTTTAGTATTTACTCTATTTAGAATGCAAAATAATATTCATGGCTTTAGCCCAAAAGAATTTAGGAACATTTGTAGAATATAGCATAGTTTTAGTCACTTAAAGGATGGCTCAATTTTTGATTTCATAAATTCCATTTTTTTATGTGGAATAGGTAGTTGTTAAATCTATTTTTTACAAAAATTAAAGAAAATTGAATAAAATTATTCACTAATGTATTAACCACCATTATTAGTCTTTAATATTTTAATAGAAATATTAGAACTAAAAATTTAAATGCATTAAATTTAGATAAATATTAATATTTATTTTTAATATAATAATACCATATCATCCTTGAGTAATCATTGATGAAATTAAAAACATATTAATAACCATTAAAATAAGTAAATTCTAGAGGTCCTCTAATATCACTATGAATAATCTCTAAGGGATTAGAGGAGTTAGCATTATAAGTTTTAGGGAAGGGTTTTAGTCAGTTTCTTAGCATGTAACCAACCCTCAAATGTTTCATGATGATAAAAAATAGTATGAAGACTGATTTGAGATTGTAGGGTTTTACACAAGTAATTTCCTATGTTTGGTTAAGGGGATGAGATGCCTAAATCAATAAAATAAATTTCAATAATTAGGATACTAATTTTGTATGATTTTGAATTTGTTTAAATTTCTATAAATATAAACAAATAGGGATAAATAGATACTTAGATAAAAATTTATTATCATGGATGATCCAGGTTCTGGAATTTGAGATCTAAGCATTAGTCTATGTCACTGAAAGGATTCTGATATTCTTCTATTCACTGAACAATAGTGCCCAGTTTGGATAGTATCACCATCTATGTGTAGTGTCTCAAATGTGACACTAATGTCCCCATTATAGGACTATTCTTATTTTTAGGGAGCATCTGCACCTATGTCTATATGTTCTATTCCTGCATGATTGAAAATTGTAAATGTGTATTATAGCTATAAATCTTGATTATATCTACGAATCCTAGTTATCTTTTCAAATATGATATAAGAAATAATTTAGTGTGTGTTAGTAAGATGTAATGGACATCCTCAACACCCTAATGTATAGAGGGTTTCCTATATACCAATAATCCAAATAGGGATCAAGTCCAATGTAGTTTTTTTACCTAGTGCTTGATGTATGTGTAAGTTAATGCTAGAATGAGAGTGGCCTTGGATGCCTTGAATGTGCTTGATATTTGATTTGATTGAAAGCTAAAATTAGGGATGTTGTAGATGGTAGTATGTATAAATTAGGATAAAATATGGATAAAGTACCTTGATTTTGCACAAATTTGTCCTTGGTTTGAATAATTTTGGCATGTACTTTCCATTTAGTGAATAGAGATGGATTAGATTTTTATTTATAAAGTTATATTTCTTGTGAAAATAAGAAAATGAGCTTAGGCCAACCTTAGGATGGGAACACAAAAAATATCAATTAGGAAGAGATAAGGCTAAGGATAGTAGCACCCTGTTTGGGACACTAGTGTCATGTGGCTGTAGTGTCCTAAATGTCATGGTAATGTCTTCTCTCTATATATTTCTAATAAATTTGGATTGGGATCAGGGATGAAAATTTTAAGACCATATCTTTACTGGCTTAAATGACTAAGGTTTATTGAATGACTTTAAATGTAAGTCTAAGGCTTTAGAATAGGTCTATGGCTCGTCTACAGATAGGGTAACTCAAGCGACACTCTTAGCATCTAATTTCCAATTTTAAGTGATTACAAAGACCAAACACAATATCATGATGATACATATCATCAAAAATTATAAAATTAACATGACTAGTATAAATGAAAAATAAGCATACCCAGACTTCCCTTGGAAGTGAAGCCTGTGTAACTGAGTTTTAATATGTGAATCTAAGTATGCATATGTGAAACATGATTCAAAGAAATTTCCTTTAATGAAACATGTAAAAATAATTCTTTATTTAAGATACAATCAAAAGATAAATACTATTTTAAAATGAAATATCTGAGTAAAGAGAAAGGAAAAGTATGATTACACCTCATTAGGTATATGAACCAATGCATGAACCTAGTGACATCCTATGTGTGTGTGAATGTGTATAGTGATCATATCATTGAATAAACTGAGTTGATGGCTTGCTCAATCCTCATATGGGTGGTTGAAGAAATTAATCCAATTTTGACTTCATCATTTACCACCCCTACTTGGTGGATCCTGATCTCTATGAATAACTTGGATAAGACTATAAGTGTGTCAAACCCTCTCATGTAGGTGTCTTAATAACTCAATTATGCTATGAATTCATCATTTTAATTTGTTAAAATTAGATGCACTTATAACTATATTATAAAAAGTGTTAAAAGTATCTAAGTAATCTAAATGTGAATTTCATTTTGTGGCCACTCAGGTATATTAAGCATCTTTGGGCAACTCGAGAATACTAACCACTATAGATGGAGTAAGGAATGAATATGGTGACAACATATAATGTTATAAAAAGTTTATACATTATATATAATGACATGAAATTTTCCATTCTATTTGATCAACCTGTATAAGGCTAAGAATATGGAATTTATGTGCCATGTAAATGCCCCCAATACAATATCTGATTATACTAAATTAGAATCAAGTGTGTAATAGTTGAACTTGTGTAACTAGTTTGAATTTATGAGTCATTATTCCATTCATTATGCCCCAAAATATGAGTAAATGGTATGAATTTTAATTGAAATGACTGAATCTAAGCTAAATCTAAACATAAATACTAAACATGTGACTTAATCTATGCAAACATGTACTATACCTGATGTACTAGTTTGAATGATCTTGAATATCCTAAACCTATGACTACTAGATAGTAGTATCCTGTAGTGGATAGTAGCACCTTATTCTTCTAGTGTCCTAATCTAGGTACTAATGACTATCTAGTTTGATCTCTACATGGTTTGAACTGACTACTAAGTCTCTATTTTATTGTATTTACCTTAGGTTTGATATTTGAAACTAAATTTATGTGTTGAAAGGTATATGTGAAAATCAAAATAGGATCTTGATATATTTGAGAACCCCTATAAATTCCCCCTCCTTTGAGGGTTGTTATGAATTATCTAGAATAACTATCCTCTAAAGAAGTAGATCTATAAAATGTGTTAATTAGATCATGTACATGATATTCCAATATAATTTAAATAATAACATCATAATGTAAATGTATCTGAGCATAAGTAGGAAACATAATATGTATGTCATAATCTATCACTGCACAATGGTGTTAATATATATGTAAGCAATGTACATAGAAGTAAAATATGAGTAACTACCTAGGGGGATGGGTCATGATGTCCATCAAGGATCCTAAGTAGGATAGGTAGATGCATGAGATCCCTTATGGCATTAAAATTTGGGGTGTGTGTGTGTGTTACAAAAAAATACAAATTTCATGGTGTAGAAGCAAAAATATAAACACATGAGGCACACAAAAAGTTAGGAAAAGGGGCCATAATACAAGGCACATGGGAACATGCAACTAAATTTGAGAATGAATACATACAAATACATGTTAAAATGTCCACATACACAAATAATAAGCAATTTGGCATAGAGTGGCAAAGAAGTACATGTTTAAATTTCCACATATAGGAGCATGAAAAAGCACACACAAGGGATATGGGCACATGTCTAAGGCATACCAAGAGAGAAATGGCATATTCAAATGCCCTTGAAGATTTAAAAATAATAGGAACACAAACAAGTATAATCTAGGAACTATAAATGAAATCATGTATAATTATGTAACACAAATCTTTGTAGATGTTGGGGTGGATATATGCTGAGGCTAGCTAGTGATAGTCAAAAAATAATATGAGCAATGAATATAAGTGATAAATATAAAAATAAATTAATGCATAATTAGAATGTATAGTATGTAAGATAAAACCTGATTATAGAAATTGTGTATGAGATTCCCCCAAGTGGGCATATGTATCAATATATAAACCTATATCAATGTAAATTCCCCAAATCAATAGATGATAGCTAGTTTGGATTAGTGTAGTGGACCGAAGTCCTATATGGAATTTGAAATCACTCGACAAGAACAAGTGAAGCATATGTGTATGATAAAACTGACTATACTAGGATAACTAATAATATGCAATATATGGCAAGTAGTAAAATGTAAACATAACAATGT
This sequence comes from Torreya grandis, assembly GCA_037957365.1. Classification (NCBI taxonomy): domain Eukaryota; kingdom Viridiplantae; phylum Streptophyta; class Pinopsida; order Cupressales; family Taxaceae; genus Torreya; species Torreya grandis. Next base: position 70,117 of record JARHVA010010226.1, read on the forward strand.
AAACAATCTATAAAATTTTGTATTTTTGTATTTTTATATTTTTGAATAATTTTATAATTTGACATATTATATATTTTTTGTAAGTATAGGCTATGTAAAAACATATGAAAGTAAACTTTATAAGAGGAAAAAGAGAGAGAAGGAAGTATGTACAAGAGTAGAAACCATAATAACCAATGAGTCTCATGAGAGACTTGTTCTCACTATGGCCTATGTCAAAAATAGGAATGATAATCTCTCATGCAGTGTGATTGCTATGTTGTAGTTAAATTTTGTTCTAGTATGATTCTGAGTATTGTTCTTCATCAAAATCATAATATTTTTCCACATCATAATCATAATAACATGGTGTACTGGAAGGAATTGCCTCATGTTGTGGACTTAAACTTTTTGAATTATGCTTTGGAAGATTTATTGTGATCTTCCTCTTTGGAATTATGCTTATTACAGACATATGATGTTGTGGAGGCTCTTTTGCTAGAAAACATATTCTAAGAATGCTTGTATGTTGAGCATGATTTTCACTATGCAAATTAGGATTTAGATCTTTCTATAACATTTCCTATGTATATGGATGTTTTTCCTTGATAAACTATATTTGTGACTTATGTACCTTGGGATGTTCAATGAAACCCAAATCTTGTTGACCAATATTATAAATTTATAGAATAGAATAAGTGATGCCTTGGGCTTGTTTATCTAAATCTTGACCGTGATGATCAAAGTGATGTAGATATTTGTGACCACAATTATACAATATCGAATGTTGAGCTTCTTTTTGAAGAGGTAGATTTTCTTGATTTATTTGTGCTTGTTACATTGTTTCTTGATCTGATTTCAATTTTTAAACCTTTTGGTGTTCAAAGTTATGCTTTGGTAATAATTTTTGTACCATTTTTTAATTTGACCCTTTTGAAATTGGTATATGTCTCATTGTATATGTGGATGATGTGTCATTATTTGAGTCATTTGTATCCATTATTTATTTTATTTTCCTTTTCAATGTTGTACATGAATCAGTGTGGTGCCCATACAATCTATGATATGCACAAAAATATATGTATCTTTTCATTATTGTAGAGGAGGTAGGTTGATCAACTCAGCTTTAATCATTTCCCTTAGTTTCTCACTTGAACTCTTATTTGACCTTTGAATACATTTTGAATCACTAGTAGATGTACTTTGTGATTTATGATTTGGATATGTAACATTTTTTTTCCAAAAATTGACTAGTTGAAGATGTATAAACATGATTTACACTATTGTTCCCTAGAGGACTTTATCTTGTAAACTTATTTTCTAATGTTTTAATATTTTCATGTAATATTTTATTCCTATTTTGTAAACCTATAACCATCTTGGTCGTACTAATAATTTGATCATGTAGAGTCTCATAAGTATAAACCCTAATTATTTCTATTTGAATATGTAGGCACACACCCTATAGGTAAGAAGTGTGAATACGCTAAGTAGGGCGATTAGTGATAGTGTTATAGGCTTCAAAATCTCATGGAGGAATGATAACATAAACTTGGTTAGAGGGTAAGTAGATATGAACCTCATGGAGATGAGGAAGAGAAGGAGATTATTTCATGTGCATAAGGCATGACATTACAACTTGAAACATGGTGGTTAGTTTATGTGATAAATAATCTATGTGTGTATGGGTTTTCTTGTTAATGGAATTATATATAGGATAAAGATAACATACAAAAGAAATAATGCAACATGAAACATATTTTAGTTTATTTGAAACATCATGTATGCATATGTTTATTTTATTAAATAATAATTTCTTAATTATTTTACACGTACAAGAAATATAACATGCTATGGAATATTATGAATATTATATTTAATAGTAAGAATCATCTATACATGTATTGATTTCTTTTTTTAGTTCATTCCAAACTAAAGGGAATAAGCATGCAAATGAAAGTATGAAACTTTGCAATAAAAAGTAATTTATTTATTTTGTCATTATTATCATGATGATATGAATTAGAAGATATGTGAATCTAAAATCAGAGTATAAATAGAAAGTGATACAAACCCTAAGTGTGTCTAGGGTTAGGGTTTTTGAATCTAGGGTTTCTTTGCAATAATTTAAATTAGATGAAAAATAAATTAAAATCCTAATATAAAATTGATTTTTATTATCTAGGTTATCTAAATAAAATTATAAAACTATAAGTATGTATCCATAAATTATTGCACAAAAAAGTGGATTAATGCTAGCTAGGGTTTGAAGCAATATTAGAAGTAAGATGTGTTCACCAAATGATTTAACCTTTTCGGGTTTTAAACATTCAATTGACTATGTTTGGTTAAGGGTCTGAGATGCCTAAAGTAGTTAAATAAATTACAATAATTAAGATACTAATTTGTTATAATTTTTAATTTTATTTAACTTTCTATAAATAGAAATAAATAGGGATAAATACAAATTTGGATGAAAAGTAATTATCATGGATGATATGGGTTTTAGAATTTGAGATCTGAGTAGTACTTTGTATTGACAACATGATTCTAATATTTCTTTATTCAGTGGACAATAGTACCCAATTTGGATAGTAGTGCCATCTATGTGTACTCTCCCAAATGTGTCACTAATAACCCATTTGTAAGACTATTCCTAATTTAGCAGAGCACCTATGCCTATATTTGTATGTTATGTTATTACATTATTGAAACCTATCACTCTATATTATACCTGAAAAGCTTGATTTGATCTACAAAACCTAGTTTTGTTTACAAGTGTGATATGAGAAAGATTGAATGTGTGTTAGTAGGATGGACTATACATCCTCAACACTCCACCATCTAAAGATTTGCCTACATACCAATACTTCAAAGAAGGATCAAGTCTAATGTATTTTTCCTACCTAGTGCTTGATGTATGTGCAAGTGAATGCTAGAATGAGTGTGGACTTAGATGCCTTGAATGTGCTTGAGCTTTGAAATTCTTGAAAACTAGACTTAAGTTTGTTTTAGATTAGAGGTAAAAGCAGGTTTTGAAGGGGCCCCGAAACCCTTTAATAGAGATCAAAATAAGAACAACTAAGCCCACAGGCAATGCCTAAAAAACACTACAGTGAGGTAGCAAAAATAGGATTTGAATGGTCCTGAAACCATAATAGACACATCCAGTCAAAACCCAGAAATAGAAGTCTGGTTGTACAACAAACAAAAGCTAACAAAAGAAGAACAAAGATTAGTACCAGTTTCTTAACCAACAAGAAGGACCAGATTATTCATCCAGTTCCAGAATCAAGTTCATGGCTTCTTTTCCTTTCAAGGCAGTTTCCTGGGTGGTACCCTCCAACAAAGCTCCTTTTTGTGTATCTTTCTTTCTGGAACTTTGCCTTGTCCTTTTACTGGGACCCTCTAGTGCTTTGGTCTCCTCATTGGCTCGTTTCCCTATATTGATAGCAGCTGCACTAGACTTAAGTTTGATGTAGATGGTAGTATGTAGATATTAGGGCAAAATGGGGATAAAATACCATGATTGTGCATAACTTTGTCTTTAGTTTAAATAACTTTTGCATCTAATTCCCATTATAGTGAATAAAGGCATATTAGACTTGTATTTATAAGGTTTTATTGATTGTTTAGATAATAAAATTATCTTAGGCCTACCTTAGGAGGGGAACACATTTGAAAACTATCCACTGGTAAGAGTTAGGGCTAAGGATAGTAGTGCCCAACTGTGGACACTAGCGTAATGTGTCTATAGTGTCTCAAATATAGCACTAATGTCCTGTCTATAGACTACTGAGAAATTTGGATTGAGATTAGGGATGATAGTTATAGGATCATGTCTTTATTGGTTGTAGCTGATTGAGGTCTATTGAATTATTGGAAATGTAAGTCTAAGGTTCTAGAATAGGTCTATAGCTAGCCTAGGGATAGGGTAACTCAAGTGACACTCTTAGCATCCAATTATTACTTTTACATGATTATGAAGACCAACCATAATATCATGATGATACACATCATATAAAATTATAACATTAACATGGTGTAATATTTCATGCCACAATTGAGATTCATTTTTACTTTTTGAAAGACAACATGTATAAAACATAGAAAACATATATAATTCATCCTTTTAAATTCTTTCAATAATCAGAGAACCAAATTTATTGTTAATAAAATATTAATCCTTAATAAAGATTATTTTTATATTATAATTTGTAAGGTGAGAACATGATAATATATTTTTCTTAAGTTTAGGAACATAAAAAAACATAATGTAAGAATACATTTTTAAATTTATCATTTTCTTGTCTAGTAACTTATATAAATGAATTATCACCTAAATAAATCCTTTCAAATATATATTTAGTGCTGATAAAATATTTTATAAACATATAATGTGATGTGATGCACCACTATATAAATACATTCATTTTTGTTATAATCATATAAGGAAGCATACAATGCAATAATGTTAGTATTATGTCCTTGATTGTTGTTTTGATTTTGGTTTTGATTTTTTTGTTTATTTTTATTAGAACATTTATTCCCTTTGTTATTTTAGAGTTTTTTTTAGTTGATATATTCTTATTTTTTTAATAGCCTTCCTCTTATGTCCAAATTTACCACACGGATTACAATTTCTATTAAATTTTACTTTATGATTTTTTATTGTAGATTTCTTGTTCCCATCTTTTTTATTGATAGGTTTAGGTTTAGAATTAGATGCATGGTCTCTAGTGTTTTCAGAAACATTATCATGTTTGTGAAGTTCCCAAGTGGAATTCTCTTAGAATCAAAGTTTCACATCACTTTTTCTTATTGAAAAAGTAGAATAAATAGTGTAGCGAAGTCAAGAATGTCTTTTACTATTTGGTATTTAGAATTATTAATAAAAATAAAATTGTGAAACTCTTCATAGATTTTCAACTTAATAATAAATTAAAAAATTTGATCTTGAATAATAGTATAATTGTAGGCATGTAACTGAGGTTTAATGTTTTTTATTTTTACAAGAAATTTAACTACTTTTTCATCACTTTTCATGAAATTTTTAAGTAGTTCAAGTATAAGTTTAATGGTTTTCAAGAGACAAGTGTCTTCATGCATATATTTAAGGAGTATTTAGGCATCACTAGGAAATATTTGATTACCAATATGTATTATGATTTCATCATTTACACTCCTCAAAATGATCTATGTGGATTCTTATTATTTTCTGTTGAAACACATTGGTAAGTTTGGCCGTGACATGTCTCCCCAATGGGGATTTTTCAGTATTGAAAATAATGTTCCAAATTTTATTAGTCATACATTTAGCTTTAAAATGGATTTTAAAAATGTTATATTTTGATCCATTTAACATTTGTGAATTATATAACACACAATTGGGAGATTCATCCCATCAGATTTTGGTAGTTTCTAATTTTTTGTGTTATACAAAAATGACACTAATTTTTTTTTACAAAAATGAGCTATTTAGTGTGATTTTATATTATATTTTTTACAATAAAAAAAACAATAATCACTTAATTATATGTAAAACAATTTTTAAAATGTCAAAAAACACATCAATTACAAGTGTCATAAGTGTCGTAAAAGGTCTTTTACAAAGTAAAAAGAATAAAAACTAAAGTTTTAATTAATTATAGTTTTAAGAAAATTGACCAAGAATAGGTTTGACCAAAAATAATTTTTAGTGAGTTCTTAAACTTGTGCTTTAATTTTACAAGCATTACATAAAATTACACTAACCGATACCCCTACAATAATTTTATAAACTATGAATGTAAATTATTTTATTTAAAGTGTAATTAGTCAAATTTACTTAAATAAAAAAAAAAGAATTGACATGCATGTAAAAAGAATACTTTGTTGTTTTACTTTTTGGTTAAAAAATAATTGAAAAATGGGAAATTTTTTAGTTTCATGGAAATATATATTTATTAAAGATTATATTTTTAAAAATAGTTTCTAAAAACCATTCAAACCTTTGTAACCTAGCTGTGGTGCAGAAAGTCATACTAGTGCTTGAAACTTTCCACTTCTTTACAAAGAAACAACTCAAAAATGTTTTGTGATAAGTAGGAAGTCATAAAATGTTCCTTATGTGAATTTTGAATGGTTTATAGTGAGTAATAACTAACTAGAAATTTTTAACACTATAGAAAATCAGGGATGCATCACACACATCATACAATCCATACAAGTGGATTTGAAACATGTAGACATCCAATTCCTATCACTATTATGTTGATATTTTCAATCTAAATGATATTCTATGACAACACATAATATGTACAAAAATCACTAAAATTCTCTAAATTATTTGAATCTATCATATGCAGGTGTTGATTTGTGCTAATGTATCCATGAATAGGGCAATGCATTTTATGTGATTATTATATTTTCTTAAATAATTTTGAATCAAATTGAGACCACAAAAATGGTGTCTTATACCATTGAATTCTTCTAATTTGGCATCACATGTCACATACATGTGTTACTTCACATCCATAATACCCTAACTGGGTTTTATCCTATACACAACTAACACCTTCTTCTAATTATACTCTAGTCAAATTAAAACTTAATAAAATGAAAATTTTGACTAGGTTGATTAATCATGCAATATATTTCTAAAGAATTGTATAAAAATAATCAAATCCACTTAAGAAAATTAAACCAAATCAAGAGCTTAAGTGAGAATTCCATGAAAGTTGTTGAATATCTAATTATTGGAAATTCATTATTCAATTATTTATCATCCCATAAAATCATTAATGGGGTGGCTTATTTAAACCATTAATGGGATAAATATTAGAATTAAGCCCTCCCAAGCCTCATCAATGCCCCATTCTTCCAAATATCAATGAAATAACTTATTGCTTATCTCTCCAAGATTGATCAATATATGGCCACATATCTTGATCTCAATATGGATGGTCATGGATGATCCTTAATATTTTTAGAAAGATATAAATAAGAGGGACAAGACCACCATTTTTATGTTTTAGTTATATAAACTCACTATTCATAAATTGCTATAGATAAGCTTCACTTATTCACATAAATTAATAAATATTGTGAGCCTTATCCATTGGTACATTAGGAGATGATGGAGGCTCATGCTACTCTTCATTGACAAATACTTGGACTACCAAATCTGGGAAAAAGCATGCTTCTTGATTGCTTGTGAGGGAGAATAGCTAATTGGAAGGTTTGATTGTATTCCTTTCTTAATTAGCTTTTTGAAGTCATTAAAAACACCCCTTGAGGGAGTAAGCTTGATAAGTTAGGTCTTTACACTTTTCTTGGATATTTCTTTACTAGTGCATGATCTAACCTTATCTCTTAATCCTATTCTACATTTTGGTATGCTAGGTTGGACCGCACATCTCACATATCTCTTGATCCTTCTAATTTTACATTTAGACCCTATTTTGAGGTTTTTTTGCACTTATTTTTCTCTCATTTTATGTTTTTATTATATTTGGACCAATCGGTGAATTTTACCTCTAAAATAGAAAAAATTGACTTGAACATCAATGTGAATGCCTTATAGAGTGGTAGAATTGACCTGAGTAACAATGAAATCACCCACATGAATAGAGAAATCAATTTTTCTATTTTCTATCTTTGTTTGTGTGTTTTACAAAGAATGGTGAAATCTACCTAGATATGGGTAGGTTCAACCTATATAATGATAGGTTCACAAATAAAACAATGGGATCATCTTGGACCATAACGTATAGGTAACTACTGAGTTTATTTTATTTTCTCTCATTTTTATCATTTCAGTGGGATCTCCCTACACATCGGTGGAAATGCCCTTATAATTAGTGATATTGACCTATAATCGATGGAATCACAAAACAATGTATTTTTTATCTCTGTATTTTAGTGGGATCATCTTGACAAATGATAAAATCACACCATGTAATGGTGAAAATGTTCTACAGAATGGTAGAATCGACCCATGTCAAGAAATAGAGAGTAAAAATTATAAGTTGTAAACTTATTTGACAATCATACACCCCTATTTTTAATTCTAAAACTCTATTTTATAAGTTTTAAGACACTTAGTTTTAATTTTACAAATAATCAAAAGAAAATTTCACTTCATATCTCATTTTGGTGTTGTAAAATGAACTCAAAATTTTGCTAAGTTCTCATAAGAGCTTTTTCATTTATTATTATTATTATTATTATTATTATTATTATTATTATTATTATTATTATTATTATTATTATTATTATTGTGTGTTTGTTTTTCAAAACAAGTGTAGCATGTATACTCTCCACCCACTACATTTAGGGAACTTGGGTGATCCAAGAATGCTTCAATTATTGCTTTTTTCACTTTGTCAAATCATGAAAGGAAATTTCCTAGGGCCCTCCCTAAAATCCAAGTAATTTAGGTGATTTCAAAGAAACCCTAAATTCCATCTAAAATTTTTATTTCTTACATTTTGGATTGTGGGTGGGATTTCATAGCCTCCCCATGGGTTCTCTAAGGAAACACTAAAGTAAGAATTCATCTCCCAGTATCGTTTCAACCCCACTCCATGGTAGGGGTATATAAATTGAGGTAAACTTATTAGAATGCTTGTTAGAGTAGTTAAACAAGCTACATTAGTAAGATACTACCTCAAAATGGAGGTTTAACTTAGACATCACACTACACTGAGAATTTGATGGATGAATTGGTTGTGAAAGGGATAAGATGTTATGACAATAAATTGGTTAATGAGTATCCAGATTATTTGTTACACCCTAGTGTTAATCACACATATGGGACCATTTAGAATGTATGAAAATTGATAGTTTTTAGAACAACCCCACTTGACGTAGAGTAATATTGGTACAGGGTGAGTATCCCAAAGTTCTAGGTCACCGTATGATCTCTTTAGAGAAGAGGAGGCCTAAAAACCCTAATTTTCATGTGCATCTATTTTTATAAGATCTATATTTTATTTCCTCTCAATAAAGAGTATATAGATAGAATCTAAAAGTACAAAGCCACCTTGTCAGTTTTCTAGGATAAGATGTTCACCTTGGTTTTTTCCTTGTTCTTATTTATTTACATGATATTTTGAGTCCAATTTTTTTTCATGAAATAAAAATTAATTAAAAGCTAAACACTTGTTGTACACCCATTTATTTTGAATAAAGAGGTATTACACTGGTCAAAACCAAATCAATTTTTACCTTGTTCTAAATTCAAATCACATCATTTTGTTTGTAAATTCAAAATATCATTGTTATATTGATTGTGTGAGTCTATAATTATTCATCACTTTGAAAATCTATAATTCCTTTTTTAATGCAAATCCAAAATCTTATCTTTTTAAGATCTAATCCAAACACTATTGGTTTTACCTTTCATGTTTGGTTTGAGTAACTTGGATGAGATTTTTCGTTTGGATTGAATGTCATTTTGTCTAGACTCTTATCTCATTCCATTATTATTTTGGACTTAGATTATCTTTAATTCACACATGCTCTAAGTTCTTGGGCCATTATACCTTCTTTACCATCTCCCTCCTCTCAGTTTGCTGCCTCCCTCTTCTGACCTCCCTCTTCCAATAGTGAAAGTTAGGATCCCTATTTGAATCTCATCCCATCCCCTCCGTGTTACAAACTCCAAAACTAGCCAGTTCAATGCCAGAGAGAAGGAATAGGGAAATGAGAGGACTCTTTATTGGACTATTCCATCAACAGATTCTACTCCATTTACCCACACTAATCATGAGTTCTTCTCCATTTCTCTCGTATATCGTCGTAACGCCCTTCATCATGGGTTCTGAAAAAGACTTTTCATGCCATTCCCATTTAGGTCTAATTTGAATTCCTCCACTTTTCTCTCGTCCCCCCGAGCCTTTCCTTCAGAGTGATAAAGAAGATGGTACACTTGAATCGTATCCTTCAAGTACTTATTGCTCACCCAGAATCCCACTTTCACAATTGGTAGGTCACCAGGTTCTTAGAATTAGTTGTGTTCTCTATAGTTTCCCCATCTTACAACTCCCATACCAATTTGATCGATTCAAAATGAATTGGTTCAACATTCCACTAGGGAGCCCGATCTTGACTCTGATGTGTGGTATTCATTCTTGTTTGGCTCTTGGAATCCCCAGCAGTGGTTGGAATAGCTCACAAATCCCAACCACTTTACCTACTTTATCACCCCCAATCATTTTCCATACCTCTATTGAAACAGAATGGTTTCATGTTCCTTCATCGATCAGTTATTCCCCTCTATTCGCATCTCCCTTTCTAATTTCGGTCTCAATGGGTCCACGGGATTCAATGGCAAGTAGCAATTGAAACCTTCTTGATTGAGGCCCCATCCCCATCTATAGATAGGGATAGGCCACCATATATAGATAGGCCTAGATAGACCATATCCATATCCATATCCACATTTATCTAGATGATCAATTTCAATTTCAATTTCTATAGGGCTTGGGGGGCCCAGATAGATAGGGCTTGCTGGGATTGGGATAGGGGTCAGTCGAGGGTGGCTATATGTAATATAATATAGAGTTGGGTCGGCACAGTATAGAGTTTAATTGGCCCTCCCCCTATATATATGGACTGATAGGCTCCTATCTATAGCTTCTATGGGGTGGGGGGCGATAGAATAGATCCCATTTCTATAGAATAAAGAGGGGTCCCCCTAGATATAGTTGGCTCTCCCATCCAGTTGGTTGCCACATCCATATATATAGGGATAGGGTGCCCCCTCTCTATATAAATGGGATTTATCTAATTTATATAGCCACACTTGTAATCTATATGGGTGCTTGCAAACTATGGAACATGGCCTCCCTATCTATAGATGGCCATCTATATCTGGCGAGGCGGGGTGAGGGTCTGAAGGACCCCCTAGAAACCCCTATCTCTACATATATATGGGGTGGGGGGGGGGGGGCCATCACTCTATATGGGGAGAGCACCCCATATAATATAGAGAGAGGGAAACCTAACTACGCTCACTCCCCAGATAGGATAGGATAGGATAGGATAGGATAGGATAGGATAGGATAGGATATATCTATAGGGCTCCCTAGAGAGATCTATTCTATCACCATATATGGATAGAAAGATAAATGCCTGCCTATATCATTATGGGGTGGGGGGGTGCCATATCTATAAGATAGATAGGGAGGGGGGTCCCTCCCCCTCCTCGTCCTCCCGAGTTATGGCAAATTTGGTTAATTTGTTTTTTTATTTTCAATTTTAGGAGATATTTAGATTATCAGTCTAATCATCTCTACATAAAAAGATTGAATAATCCACGTAATACTTCTCCATCTCAAATTTGATTTATATTTTTTATTCCTGGATATAAGCTGACTAAATCATTATGGCAAGAAAAAGTCTCATTCAAAGAGAAAAAAAGAAACAAAGATTGGAAAGGAAATATACTCTTCTTCGATCCAGGACATTCAGGAGAATGAGAGTGGATTATATGTCTAATAAAATTAAAGGAAAGAATAACTCCTTCGCCAAAGAAACATTTAAAATTTCGAATAAGATGGAAGCCAAAAAGAATAGGGGGTTAGTTGTCACTTATCCTTTCTTCCATAAAGGATATTTTGCATATTGAATCATTCTGTTGATGTATCTAACGAATCAAATGTTTTACAGTTAGGAAAATAAAATAATTAGAAATTAAAATTTCTCTATATATATTCTAGCCCATTAAATCAACTTCACTTTATAGGGTTGCCCCCCCTCTATATAGCTCTATCTTTGGCCCCCTCTCTATGTATCTATTATTATCCATTTAGTATTCAGCTCAATCTTAAAAGATTGGGCCGAGTTCGATTTGATTAAGGGACCAAACGGGAGAACCAGCTAGCTCTGGGTTTGAGTGGCATTTCACCCCTAACCACGACTCATCTGCTGATTTTTCAACATCAGTGGCATTATTGTGTTTCCTATTTAATTTTTTCTTTATGCTTAGTAGTTTTTGTGTTAGATCACATCTTGAGTTACTTAGCCTGCATTTTATTCTTCTTGATCTAAAAAGTCTTCTTTTAGATTCTCTAGACAAAAATCTTCACATTTTTGCCTAGTTTTTTATGGTATTAACATACTTTCAACTTAGATTTTTGTGTGCTAACTTGCACCATAAGTTCCAAAGATTGTTTAACCTTCTTCTAATTGATGATTTCATCCAACCAAGGTTAATTAATTTTTTAACCTATTTCTTCTAATTATGTGACACTAGATCATTTTAGTTTATTATAGTCTTGTTTTACCTTATCTATGTTTGATTGAAGAGTCTAAAACACCTTATACACATTTGTAAACCACATCTTAGCAAATGTAGAAAACCATATTCAAGAATGACACAAAGGTATACTTATAGTGGGGTATCTTACAGCCCTCATTATGAGGAAGAGAACTTTTATGGTGGATAATAGCACTATGTCATGTTTGATGATATACCAACAATGGTAGGATATGAACAAGGTTATTATGAACACCAAACTTTAGAAGACAAAGATGAATATATTTTAAGGTTGATAGAATCAAGTGCAAGATTATTGACAAATTTGTCAATAGAATAATTTCACACACTTGTTAGGGTAGAGTATAAATAATAAGATAAACATCTCACTCGTGTCACAAATTCCAACATTTTTTCTTCTAGTAATGGAAAATAAACACTTATAGATTCTACTCCAAATAATCAAGATCTTTCTACCAATATTTAGAAAATTAGTCAATGGTACATAAACCATCTTGTCATAGACCTAAAAACCTCGTTAGTTGTGAATTTAATTTACAACACTACTAAAGATAAATAACATATGATCAACCAAATTCAACATACCCAAGTTGATGTTATTTCTTGGAATTATTATTCAATAAAATAAACCTCTAGATGTTTTGAAACACATTTACCCTGACACAAAGCATACCTTTTTCAACCATCAAGAGACTCTCATGCCTTCATATTAATAAGGAAAAAAAACTTATCATAGATTGGGGGTATTTTGGAAAACACTTTATCAAGTTTGACTCTACCAACATGTACTTTAGTGAACTAATAAATGACTCCCTAAAACCTGTAGTATTCATAAGCACACAAAGATAAATTCCTAGTAATTTATATCAACCACCTAGGAATCAGTGACAAACTTACTCAAATCAAAGAGTAAACATGAACCAAACTACTATAAATAGGGTTGAATATATACCAATAACACCTAGGGTCACATTCCACCCAAACAAAATTATATTCCACCAACCAATGTATTAAACATACAGGATTGGAATTCGATGAAGGAAATAGTTTCATGGCTTGAGATGGGAAACCAAATCAAGAAGTATAAGTTTGATGAGATATGCCCATATATGTTTTAATCAAGCATTCTCCAAGTCCCCTTACCACCTAATTTAGAGGCTCCCAAATTTGATAAATGCAAAGTTAAGGGTGATCCTCAAAAACATATCCAAGCCCTTTTTATACTTTGCCAAGAGGTATCTCAGAGCAATGTTTATCTTTTTCATTTGTTTCTACATAGTTTAGTTGGACAAGATCTCTACTAGGGTTTGGTTATAGTAGCATGCATGTTTATACATACATCTGATGATTATGATTGCATAATCTCTCCCCCAACTATCACACAATCAACCTTTTTAGATAAAGGTAAGATTTTTGGTTTAAAGGTGCATTTATTGCACTGACTTGGCCTTCCCCTCCACCATTTCTATGGACTTTTTCTCTTTCCTTGTTATAAATGGATGTCACCACTCACTCTACATCATTTGATGCAGGAGTTAGTGGTGGGAACAATAGAAATAATGGCATTAAAGAAAGTGCATAAATTCATTTCAAAGGTTTATCATGAGGTAATTTTCTTGAACCAGACACACTTGTGCCTGATGTAGTTCTAGAATTACCTAAGTTTTATAAATCTTATAGCTATTTTAAAAACTTTACTCTTATTGCTTATTTTGTGGGATGAGTCCCCTTACAGATTATCATAAAATAGTGGGTTCATAAACACTAGTAGAACCATGGGGTTAAATTGGAAGGTGTTTAAAACATCACCAAGGGATTTTTTCTCTTTCATTTCAATAACTCTGATCATTACAAGACCATTATCAACCATGGGCCCTAGTTTATGTGTAATACTTTGGTTGTTTTCTCTCACTAGACTAGTGATTTTTAGGTATCAAAGTAGGCGAAACTCAAAATCCAAATTTGGATTGAGTTCCCTGGGTTACCCTTGCCCATGTGGAATTTTATAGACCAAATCATCAAGCCTTTGGGGTGCTTCATTTTCCATGAGAATTATAAATTTTATGTCATTCACCCCCAATGAAGGTTCTATGTTGAGATTGACTTGATAAGGATCTAAATATTCCATTGATATTAATTTTGGTGACAACCATTTCATGCAGTGAGTGATGTATATAAACTTTCCAAATACCTAATTTATTTTCCATTCATATTCCCACATGATTAGGGAATGTCCCCTCATAGTCCCTACATCTATCATGACCCAAGAACATAATGGGTCTAACCCAAATCCCTTAGCTGACACCTCTAATGGGTGGACCATGGTTACTAACTACAAAAATGATCCTACTAGAGTGTCAAACATGAACAATACTTCATGCCCATCACATACCTATGTCATTGCCTCTATACTGGCTAAGTCCTCTCCATCTCTACAACCTCAACCACCTAAACCCATTTCATGCTCTCCATAAGAGGCCAATACTATATTACCTCTACTGGTCTCTGCTACTCTTAGCCTTATTTCACAACCCCCTTTGGGGGTGACTAACTCAGATTCTATGAATCTTGTTACCTTCAGTCATAAAGTTGTGTTACACTAATCATGTAGCCCTTCACCTTCTGGGGAAGATGAATATGGGTCACATAAATTTCAACCCTTTACTCTAGGAGATTTTATAATCCCTATCATTTATTTTAATAGGTTTTCAACCCTCTCAGACCTAACATAAGAGGGAGATATGAATCTTGATAGTTTTCCATGCTAGTCTATTCATAGAATGTTAGAGGGCTTACTGATCTAATGCATAAGTATACGGTCAAGAAAAATTATCAACTCTTTTAAAATATGAAGATATTATGCCTTTAATAATTTAAAATTTATGACTTTATGCTTCATGTTATGGCATGCATTATCTATCATAGGGCCATCTATCATGCCACTCATCATGAGTCTGGCAGAGGAGGAGTTGTGACTTTATTCATGCCAAATTTGTCCCAACACATAATTTCATGGGGGTTTGACACTCAAATCATTTGGTTTGGATGATTTTTATTTTCACAACTAAATAACTAGGATAATTAACCTTTACGCGTATAATGATGTTATTGAGCATAACTTATTGTGGAGATGGCTAGTAGACTCACTTATAGATGCTCATTAGATTCTTTGTGCTGATTTCAATATGATAGATTCACCAAAATATAAAGAAGGGAGACTTCTTATGAGGTGGTGTGTAGGAGAGAATGAGCTGTGGTTCAATCTATAGAATAAAATCAAGGTGTTTGACCCCAATGACCACCGATAAAATGACTCCCACTCACCCTAGTTCACTTGGTCTAATTTTTGCCAAGGTAAGGATAGGGTGCTCAAAAGGCTCAATTGAGCTTTGTTAGCCAAACAAGATCTTTTTTATTATGCACCTATATAAATCTAACCTATTTTGGTTATACCAAACACATTTATATTAGACCATCATCCTATTTTCTTCAATGTTGAGTGGATGACTCCTCAAGTTTAGGTGTAGATCACCCAATTTTACCTCAACACTACCCATCTCAAGTATAAGTGTACATTTAATCACATTAGCTTTATCTAAAACCTTTATCCAAGACCCACTAAGTCCACTAGATGGATTATGTGGTGGTCTGATGCTATCAAACATACTACCACTTTCTTTAAAATATATGGTAAGTTGGCTACCTTTTTTAGATGGCATATCCATCATGCCACCATTAAATAATTTATCAGATCCTCCCAAAATATTGAAGTCTTACCTTTCAATGTGCAATTATAGGCTCACACCACTAGCTAGAGACACAAAATCCAAGTGGTTGAAGCTTACAATGCTAGAGGAGGACAGCTACGTGCTAGAATGCATTGGCTCAAAGTGGGTGATAAAGTGACCAAAATTGTTTTTACCCTGCTTTGGTCTAGACAAGCCGCTAATAAGATCAAGGAAATTAAAGGTACAACTAGATGCCTCACCAAATTACGTGAGGTGTTTCAAGAATTTGTGGCTCACTATCAAGAGGTGTTTACCTCTCATCTAGATACTATTACTAGAAGAGATACTCTCACCCATTGTTTGGGTGTTATTCCTTGTAAGATTTCAATGGCCTAGAGAGTCACTTGTGATTGACCTCTTAGTCTTAGTGATCTTAAATAAAATGTTTCTTAGATGGCCACTAACAAGGCTCCTAGAATTGATTGGTTCCCTTGTGAATTTTATCATTCCTTATGGGATACCATGGGCCTTGACCTGCATAAGGTTTATCTTGAAGCTTTGCATACCAAGTCTTTGGGGATTCTCATAAATCAAGGTAATATCAAGTTCATACCCATAGTTGGAGACCCAAAAGTGTTGAACAATTATAGGCCTATTAATTTATTGAATGTACCCTACAATATCATTTCCAAATCTTTATCCCTTAGGATCAAACATATCCTTCCTTTGGTTGTGAGAAGTGAATAAACGAACTTCATTCAGAATAGTTATATCTTAGACAATGTGATAGTAGTATGGGAAGGCATGGAGTGGGCTAGAACCTCCAATTAGAAAGCTATTTTTGTCAAGATTGACTTTGAGAAATCCCATGATGACATATAATGGCCATTTATCATGGCCATGTTGTAGGCTCTTGGCTTTGGACCAAAATTTGTGCACACTATTAACATTCTCTTTTAGGATGTTAGAGCTTGCATCACCATAAATAATGCATAGTCTCATAGATTTGAGATACACAGATCAATAAAACAAGGTCACCCACTTGCTTCTACCCTTTATGTGCTTGTTAGAGAAGGTTTCAAGTACCTTCTAGCTAACTATATTTCTAGGGGGTTGGTTAAAGGTATTTCTCTCCCTACCTTGAAGCATTAGTTTGTTAATGGTCACTTTCTAGATGAATCCTTTCTTACTCTTCAAGAAGATGAAGATTTATTCAAGAATACCATGTAATTACTTGATTTTTTTTGAGCTTCAGTATCTTCTATTCAATGGAAGAAGATCCAATGCTATGGATAGTCTCTATCTCCTAAACCCCCTTGGATTGAGGGTTACCAATGGAAATGGATCCTCCCAGGAATTAAATTTAAATTCCTTGGCATTCCTTTTACATTTCAAGCCTCCCCTATTGATATTTGGTATTATGTCATACAAAGGGTTGAAAATAAAATTTCCTATTGGATTGCTAAGCCTCTCACTCTAGTTAGGAAATTTTAGATCTACTCTAAGGTTTTTATTGTTACTTGTGTTTATTACTCTTCCTACTTTTCCCCTTATAATGCCTCATATGCCAAGTTGGAAAAGCTTCTTCATGACTTCCTCTAGGACAATTTTGAAGGTCATCAAGAATTTCATAGAGTGTCTTGGGCCATTTATTCTAGGCCTAAATAAGTAGCTAGTCTTGGCCTTATTGACATTAAAATTTAGGGAATTTATCTCAGTGTTAAGTGGATTATAAGAGGCTTGGAAGGAGATGAATCCTAGAATATCCTTATTTTAAACTTCATAGTTTAAGGATCTCCTCTAGGTAGGAAGGCATGGTAGGGGATTTACTTGTACACCCTTCTCCTCACTCTTGTGCCTATCAAAATATCTTGCTCTTTTATCATTCAAAGCATATGGAAGGCCTGGGAGAAGCTCAAGTCTCACTTGGTCTAGGTTGGAGATGGATTCAGGAATGGTCTCTCTATTAATTTTCAATCTCTCTGATGGTCCCCTATTATAAATTTCCATAATGTTCCCTTTAACATGGTTCCTTGGATTAAAAATCTTAGGATTTTCAAAAATGTATAAATCACATTGGAGATCTTTTCTATAAAATCTCTTGAGACTGGATGCCTTGGAATATTGTGAAATCTAGTTTTCAGCTTAACAAAGAAGGTAAAGATTCTATTTTTGAAATTTAGAATGTCATACCTAGTGATTATTTACACAAAATTGGAGTATCTTATCTCAACCCATGGTGAAAGGATTGTAATTGGCCTATAACCACTCCTTTTTGTCATTATGCCCCTAGGTTGGGTTATAATCTTCTTGCTCCCCAGCATATTGATACTAAGGTGCTCAATAGATGTTTGATTCTTACCTCTTCATCATGTCTGGCTGAGGATATTTAATAATATTTCGTGGGATATCTTGGAACCTAAAAAGGCATATTTTCTTTGGTGCATTATGTATCAAGGGTTCCCTATTGGATATTGGCTCAAGCATATGGGAGTTCTTAATTCCACATGTCATGCTTGCCACCACCCAGTCTACCTGGAGATGGATTATTTCTCTTTTTAAACCCTTTAGACCTAAAATTTTCACCTAGAAAATAGCTCTCTTGGGGGAATTGGCCTTACTTCCTGCAAGATACAATAGATTTTGGTAGATTTTTTCACTGACATTTTATTTCAGAATTGAATTCTATAAGTAAAACTTGTTGTAATCATAAAGTTATGGAAATTGGGTTTTTAATTTCTAGTAAAATTAATGTGATATCCAATGTTACCCTTCAAATCTAGAAACACAGATAGATAAAGTGTAGCTTTAACTTCACCATTTGGAGGAGTTTTTGGATCACTAGAGGAATGCCCTTTGGGTTATCACTTGAGAGCTTCTTGATCACATTCTTCCTCAAGGTTATGGTGGAAGAGTCAATAATTCTCATTCTCGAAGCCATAGATCTCAAAATTTTAGGAGCTCCTCACTCTCATTGGTCATCTCCTAGGTGTGGATCATTTCAACATGATAGTGGCAGTAAAGGAGGTTGGATATCTCCTTAGTACGACAAGTTCCTATGCCTATTGCTAGCCATTTCTCTACCTCAACAAAATTCTAAGTAGCTATAGCAAACTCAAGAGAAATAGAATGATGGGTGGGATCCTCTTACTTTGGATGAGTACCCACTATAGACAGGGGGTGGGGAGGGAAGCCTCAAGACCCTCCATTGCCTCTGATACCTTTTACCATGTTTGCTACTACTACTTAAAGAGTTGGTTGTTTTTTTGTGATTTATCATTTTTTTGTTTGTTAGTACACACATGTTAGATCTATTGGTTGGTTTGGCCTTCTAGTTGCTTCTAATACATTCTTGGGGCTTGTTTAACCCATTGTGGTTTTTGGGGTGTGACTTTTCCACCCATCCATTTTTTTATGATTAGTTGTATTTTATTTTGTAAAGTTTTTATTTAATAAAGTGTGATTTTCAATCAAAAATAAAAAATCGCATTTCCACCAATAATATTAAAAACATTATACCATCTAATGCTTCTCAAAGTATTGGACCCCCTAAAGTAGGGTCAACACCCTCTTCCTCAAGTACTACTACTCTAGGTTTCAGTAACTCCATTGTAGCTTAATTTTCATGGGTTACTATCTCTAGACCTCCATTCCCTTCCTCTAATTATAATAACTCTATGCTAACTCAAAATTGTGAAATCATAACTAGACACTCACGAGTCATAATCCAACACACTTTTCCTTCTTTGAATTATAATAAATCCTTACCAACTCTAGATTGCACAATCACAACTTGACACTCATGAGTTACTCTCCAAGGCCCTTTACCTTCTAATTTTGGACCAAATCTAAACACTATATCAACCAATGCCAAACTCTCTCTTTCTTCTATTGATAATTCATATAACATTCAAGACCAATTAAGTAAAACCCTTGCACAAATTTATATCCTAGATCTTTTGCATATGTAATAAGTCCGTAAAACTATATTAAATGACTCCTTTTAGTAGTCCATATTTCCTAAAGATATCAACCCTGATCAGGTTTAGATGCTTTTAGGATATTTATCTCCAAGCCAATAAATTACATTTGATCAAAGATATATGTATTCCCTCAGTCCATGCCAAAATAACCCCTTGTACATTGAGGTCATCATAAAAAATCATCAAATCAAGTGGGTCATTATAGACAATGGTTCATAACTGAACATAATGTCACTTAAGTTGAACAATGATGCGTTATAATACCAATGACATCTATCTTGATACAATCATGATCAAGGATTACGACAACATCAAAATGGAATCTTTCAGAACTATCTATTTGCTAATTATTTTTGGTTTTATTCCCCATGATACACCATTCCATGTCATGGATATTGAATTACCATATAATATACTTCTTGCTCATTCTTAGATCCAAAAAGTATGAGTTGACCCATATAACTTGCACCAATGCCTCAATTTAACCCATGTTGGAATTTAGGTTACCATGCATGTTGATTTGTATCCCTATCAATATTACAAACACCTAGAGGTTGAATTTCACAATTATAATTATTGCGCTAGTTTTGAATTCATAGTGAAGAAAAACAAATAAATAGTTTCACAACCACTTAAGTCTAAATATATCAACCTAAGTTATCTTACTTCTAATTTAGATGATTCATTCCATGTAGCATTTGAAAACCAAGTCAGTGTTAAAGATGCCAAAATTTTCATATATCATCTAAAAGATGCCTTTCATATTATAAAATTACCCAAGTCTCCTAAGTCTTATGACATACCTAAACCTTCTAAAGTCTCTTGTAGGCCAAACATGATTTAGAAAAATAAGAAAAACATGCATAAATCACCAGTGATATTTATACCAGCAACTTCACCAAATCAAGATAAGGAATCTTTTACAAAATCAAATTGGTAAAGTTTTGATAGCCTTGCTAATTGTTTTTAGAATCCCAAGTACCCCATGCTTAACTAGATTATGGATAACTTGGATTATATTGGAAAAGTGCTAGGATAATGAAAGCAAATAATCTTGGAACCATTATCAATTGGTAAATCTATTGAGTCATGGTCTCAAATTTATACTTCTTGGGGGTGACCTCATGTATTTTGATAGTGAATCATATGAATCGATTGATGACAAGAATCCTAGAAATAATGCATCATCTGATTATAACACTTATGATGAGCTAGCTGACACAAACCTATTTGATGCTAATTACATTATGACCATTAAATCCTATTATTGACTTAAACTTTGCTATCCTGACCTCATAGATTGGAACCAAAAAAAAATTTATACCCTGGGATGACTTTCAATATATTTCCATGTACATGGGACTTAGATATGGATTACTAATTAGTAATAATAAGTAATGATTTGAATTCTTAGATTTTGATGCCTACTTTGGAGAGTAGACAAACTTTATTGGTCACACAAAAGATAAAACATGGATATCCTTAAGTGAGAACCTCTTTGAGCCACTAACTGGTTAGGGAAAATGTAAATAAAAATATGATCCCTTGAGTGAAAACTTATCTTAGGTTCTCTTGGATGGGGAAGTTTTCTCATCTACAAATGAAGTATAGGGTCTACCAAGTTCTACCTCTATATCCAATGCTAATATCACTACTGAACAGGATAAACTCTTTAAGTGTCTTGATTTAGAATTTATAGAAATATTTTTAAATTGGCTGCAACCTAAAATAATGGACTCAAATTCATCTCACTATCCTAAGATTTGGGATGAAAAACCAAAAGTTGAAGTAAAGGAAGATAATCAAGATCAAACATTACCCACTATCTTAGATGATGGTTATACACTACTTGTAGAGAACACCATTGAAGTAAACTTGGGAATTTATTATGATCCAAAAATAATCTATCTAGGAGCATCCCTCACCAACAAAGAGCATGACTATATTATCACCATTCTAAGGGATTTTATTGACATTTTTTCATGTTCTTATTTAGGCCTTATAGGCCTAAACCCTATTTTGATCATGCATAGCCTTGTGGTGAATCCAGATGCCAAACCAATCAAGCATAACTTGAGAAAGATGCATTTAGAAATTTCTAATTTGGTAAAAAAAGAGCTAGAGAAACTATTGGGAGATGGATTCATCTGATCACTAGACTATTTCAAATGGATATCAAACATTGTTCTAGTCAACAAGAAACCATATGGTATTCACTTATGTAATTATTTTAGAGACATTAATAAAGTGTGCCCTAAAGATGATTTCCCTCTACCCAAAATCTACATTATTATTGATTCAACTTATGGTTATGATATGTTATCCCTCATGGATGGATTCTTAAGATATAATTAGATTAAGTTAGCCTTAGAGGACTAGCACAAAACTATGTTCACCACACCATCAGGAACAAACTAATACAAAGTCATTCCTTTTATCTTTAAGAACATTGTGACCACCTATCAATGTCCTATGATTATCATTTTACATGATATTATGCATGATATTGTAGAGGACTATGTTAATGATACTATATCAAAATAAAAAACATGTGTCGAACATCCTAATGTTTTTCAAAGAATCTTTGAGAGAATTTAAAAATATAACATTTGTCTGAATCCTAAGAAGTGCATCTTTGGCATCACTTCAGTAAAATTGATTAGATACATTATATCAAAAAGAGGGATCAAATTGGATCCTACTAAGGTCAAGGATATCATTGAAATGTCTCCACCTTCTAATATAAAATAGATCCATAGCTTACAACACAAGATTCAATCCATTCATAGTTTATTTCATAGTTAGAAGACAAGTGTCATCCTTTCACACACCTATTCAAAAAATGGGGTCACTTTTCAATGGGATGTCATGTGTCAACAATAATTTTTGAATGTCAAAGGATACTTGGCCAAATTTCCAATTTAGAGACTACCAACACTTGGATAACCATTAATTCTTTGTATTTTGACCACATAACATGCATTGGGGCATTCTTGTCCTAGCATGATGACCAAGGAAATGAACATTCAGTCTATTATTTGAGTTGAATGATTTTAGAATAAGATCTTAATTATACACCTACTAAAAATTCTTATTTATCAATGGTGTTGACTTTTTAAAATATGTGACACAACATGTTGAACAAAAAAACTATTGTTATTTCTAAAGTAGACCCTCTAAAGTATTTTTTATCCATCTAAAATCTTACTGGACACATGGATAAATGCACCATCCCATTGAGTGAATTTGATGTTGATTACTAAAACCAAAATTCTATCAAGGGGTGGGTCATTTTAGATCAACTTGTATAATATCCTATTATAGATAATCAACCACTCACATTTGATTTCCCAGATCATTCTATCATGGTGATAGAATAAGTGGATCATGAACATGAACAACGAAAGATATACTTTGATGGATCCTTTCCATTTCATGGCTCTGGAGTAGGTATTTTATTGGTCACACTACAAGGGGATCTCATTCCCAAGGCCTTTCATAGAAACTTTAATTTCACCAACAATATGGCCGAGTATGAAGCTCTTATTATAGGACTTTTTCATGTAATACAATAGGATATAAATCACTTAGTGTTATACGTATATTTTTAATTGATTATTAATCAGACCATAGACCAATATCATACTCAATATGACAAGATTGTACCCTAAAACCACATTATGCATAATCTCAATTACCATTTCAATTTTCTACAATTTGAACAGGGACCATAGGCCAACAATAAATTAATCAATGTAATGGAAATAAATGGATCCATGGTACAAATTGTTGATAGTGTCAAAGAGTATCAGTTTCTCATTGAGAATATTCTACAACCTACTCACATATTGCCAAATTTAGAGAAGGTAGGCACAATTACTAGTCCCAATCCCCCACCTAAAATACCTTAGTTCTAAGACATTTATAATTATTTCCATGACCAAGTTTTTCCACTTGACCTTTCACATAATCACTAAAATATCTTCCTTCATTGCTTAGCCCATTATACCCTCCTTACAAATATGATTTATCATAAGGGATATGATGAAACACTTCTTCATTGTTTATCTTTGGGAGAATCCAAGTTAGTGCTTAAGGAGGTTCATGAGAGAATTTATGGGGCCCACACCAGTGATGTAGTCTCAACCAATAAGTTCCTTAGAATAGGGTATTATTGGCCCAAGATGGAAATATATGCTTGTAATTATGCCAAAAAGTGTGTTCCTTGCTAGTAGAATGGTAATTTGATATACACACCTTCCTTTCCAATACAACTAATCATAATAGCATGGTCATTCTCTACATGAGGTATTGATTTCGTTGAGAAAATTAACCCAACCTCTTTTGATGGCCATAAGTAAATTCTAACTACTACCAAGTATTTGACTAATTAGATTGATGCCATTCCTCTAACTTGCATCACTAGTAAGTAGATTGACAAATTTATCCATTACACCATATCATCTACCAATATGGTATCCCAATCCATATTATATCTAATAATGATGAATCATTTGTGAATAGAGATGTTAAATCTATTTGAACCATGTTTGAAATCAATCATAAAAAGTCCACACCATGTAACCTACAAGGTAATGATCAAGCTAAGACATCTAATAAGATCATTGTTTTAATCTTAAAGAATATTTTCAATGATTTTGGTCATAATTAGTAGTTGCAAATGTTTCCTGCACTTTGGGCTTATCGTACTAGTCATCACAGCCCCACAAGAGCCACTCATTATTACCTAGTTTATGGCATAAAGGCTATTATCTCAATCAAGGTCAAGATACCTTCAATATATGTTTCCATTATGGATGATGAATATTATAGATATTTTAGGTTGTAAAAGCTCAAACTAATTGATGGAAAGTGTTTGGCTACCTTGGACAACTTGAGAGAATATCATAAAAGATTGCATCATAGATATTATAAGCACATTCTCCTTTAGTAGTTTGAAGTTGGTGACTTGGTGTTGAAATAAAACCAAAAGAACATTAGTTTTGAATGTAAAAATAAGGTTAAGTTCCAATCCAATTGGTTGGGCCTATACGTGGTTACAACAAACTATGGATCAGGGGAATAAAGATTGGCTACTCCAAATGGAGAAGAGATCCCAAAACCCATGAATATTGTGCACCTCAAGAAGTTTTATGATTTATATATTTTTATAGACCATTGTATACAAGGACCCTTGGGGAAAACTTGTGCCAAAGTCATTTATTCCACCATTATACTGTGGACCATTGTAACATTCTAGATGATTATAACCATGTACCATTGTACCTTATTTTATTATACTCTCAACCATTATAACCACATTACTCTAGACTATTATCACCATACTACCTTAAATCGTTATACCATTTAGATTGTTGTAACCTTGAATATTTATCACTTGAATCATTTATATTCCATCGAACCAATGTTGTTTTCATTTTAGACCACTGTAACCTAGACCATTGTACCCAATAACCAATTATGATCATGATTATGATTTAAGGCATTTTAGAAACATTTAATGCCTATTCTATAAAGAAACTTAACTAGATTGATACTTATAGCCTATTTTATAGGCAAGTGTACAAGGATATGTCGGAACATGGTTTTTGCCTACTGAATGGTTCCTTGTGTTTCTTTGCTACTACGTACTATTCTATTTTAGCTACTATTTGGTAGACATTATTATCTTGATAAGAACAAATGGGGTTCTTGCATCTAGTTTTATCTATTATTAGAAATATTATACGTGGAAATGTATCTCCTTGTCTATTTGGTTCCCTATACCATTATTTATATTCACAAGCCCCATTTCAGCCATATTAGCTATTTTTTAGACACTTAATTGTGGACATAAACCTCCGAAATTAAGTAGTTCCCTATCCCTTTGTTCATATTATGTTTCTATTGCTTTTATAAAAAATACAAAAACATTAGAAACCAATACGATAAAAGACAAAAAACATTACATTTTATCTTTATTTATTCTAATCATGAGCATTCTCACAATTTTGAGAGCAAACCAAGCTATACTCTTGCCATTTGTAGAGTTATCTTTGTGTACATTATTCATTTGAATGAGGTCCATTCTTGTACTATTGGTTTTTCTCATTCTCTCATCATTTTATGAGATTTTTATCTTTATCAAACTTAGATATAGTAGACATTATGAATTCCCAATTTAATTCATTTGTGAATACTCATCTCTTATCTTTTAGTGTGGTTTTAATCTTAACCATACTCTCTTTTCTCACACACTCACCATTTTGTGAAACCATTCCCATACTCCTCAACATGCGAAGCATGTTTTCTTGATAATCATTTTCTTATATCCCATATATTGGGAGAACTACATGTGGCCTAAAGTTTAGTTTGGATCTCATGTCCATGGAACTATGTAGGAAACATCGACTCGCCTTGTGCATCTAGGGTCAACTCAACTATCCTTTCTTTTCTTCCCTTCCCCTATTTTGTTTGTTTTATTTCCTTTTATAGCCTAGGGTAAATTTTTGTTTGTTGTGTTAGTGTTTTTATATCATCTGTGGGTAACTTTATGTCCATTATTATTTTCTCATTATGTTGGTGTCGTTAGCTTAGGGATCACCTTGTCACAAAGTGTAACACCTCTATTACATGTACACTAATAATTTATTTTTTTGTCTACACTAACATTGTGATTAACCACTATTTGTGTGTGTGTTTATTTTATCTTTATTATTTTTTTGTGTTACTTTTTTACCTCTTCATTTACTTTTGTTGGTGTTTTATTGTTCATTCATTTTTTATCGTGTGGTTATTTTATTTATTAGTGTTTTGTTTTTTTGTAATTTTTTTTATTGTGTTGTTATTTTTTTTATTGTTGTTTTGTTCTTCATTCATTTTTATTAGTGTTTTATTAATTGTTTCTTGGTGTTTTGTTGTAACTTTCATTTATTTTTATTATTGTTTTGTTGTGTCTTCATTTATTTTCTTGGTGTTTTATTATGCCTTTCTTCTTGTCTTCTATTTTACTATTTTGTCTTGCTATTATGTTATGTTATTTTTACTATTGTGTTTGAATACATTTCATAAACATTTTTGAGTCTAGCCTTCAATTGGGTTTGACTTATTTACATTTGTATTTAAATTGTGTTGTTATTTGTTAATTTTTCAATTACATTTTGTTAGTATAGGTGGATATTGATTATTCATATCAAGATTCTAGGTTGTCTAACAAGTTATTGTCAATTTGTTATTAGTTGTTATATTTTAAATACAATTTTGTTCTTACTTAACTCTTGATCATTCATATCTTGATTTTATGTTAGGTTTCATTTTTGTATTTTTTTTATTTGTTTTATGTTCAAAAATAAATAGTTATAACTTTGGTTTTGGTAATATTTATCATTATCCTTAGTTATAAATATTCACATTTAAACTAGTCTAATGCAAAAATAAATACAATGTTATTATAAGTTAGTCATACTTATGATGCATAATTTCAAATTGCTAAAGTAAAAACCAAGTGCTCCAAAGTCCAAAATTCAATGTAGCACCGAAGAAAATCTCTAAACACACTATCCTACATATCCGATACCTAAATAGTATATACAAAAGCCAAACATTAGACATAAATAGGACTCTTTATGTAGGATGTACATCTCCTACCATACCCATTGAGTATAACTGAATTTCTATGATTAATTTTGGATGTGAATCTCATAAATTACCACTATAATCTAGTCATAGATGAAGCATAACCATAAATATATCAACATCCATATGCTAACTAAGGAAGTGCATCTCCTAACACTAGATTATATCTTAACAAGATCAACATAACTATATACAACATGTGAAAATAAAATAATATTAAAATTCCATGTAAAAATATCCATAATCCAAAAAATAAATGTCATATATATCTTTAAAAATCATGTTTTATACATTGTGAGATTATCTATACATCTCATAATACCAAAATATAGAGGTAAAAAAATTAGATTTGAACATGGACATCCCTAGGGAGACTCTATTGGAAGATTTGACCTATCCTCAAAGCTGGTGATGATGGTGGATGTGGTGGTGGGGGTACCATGACTACCTTCTATGTTACTAGATGCACCACTGACCACTCTAAATTGGTAGCATGTCTAGACCTAGAGGTTTGGCTAGTCCACTATGATCATGTGTACTCCTTATAAGATGTCACTCTCTTATCTGTAGGAATTATTTCCTTATATGCTTGCCTCTAGTATGATATCTCATCCTTGGCATATACGACATCATTAGTCATGTGAAAGACATCATCCATGGCTATAATCACATCAACCAAGGTTCTAGTTACTCTAGAACCATTGTCTATCTTAGATCAATGAGATTCATCCCTCTCCTCTATCAGCCTCTTGATTTGGGAGGTCAATCTCTCCCTCTTTACCCAAGCAATATCCCACTCACTAACCATTGTTGGTAGATCCATGTCTCATGTACCCAACTATGTTTAAACCCATGTAAACTACACTACTTGCCATCTAAAGTTGAAATATTCACATCTCTCACTATAATAATACCTTATTGCCTAGTTGTCTTTCCCTTAGATGTAGCCAACTATGCCTATAAGCCAACCACAATGCTCTATAAAACTACAATCTTTGAGAGGCATGTAGTGATCTCTCTTTGAAGCTTGTCATTTAGTGCCTAGTACTTCATAAACCTCCTATGCTAGAGGGGCCCACCTTTATTATACATGTACCTCTGTTAGAGGGCCATACCTATCATGAAATGGTACCTATGCCTATCCCATAGGTCCCAACCTCTCTTATGTCCATCATGTGGCCATCATCACCACCTCAGGCATCCCCCATATTAATATCAGGTCTCCTTAAGAAACATGAGTATGCTGATAAGATCCATCAATATCACCACCTTTGGAGGAACTATCCCCTATCCCATTCATTCTCCATCCACTAGAGGCTAAGTTAGGTCCTCAAAAGCATTAATATCTAAGCTACCATTCATAACCTCCAAACATGTGATCACACCCAACAAGTCTTCCATAACAACCTAGTAACCTACCAATATCTAGGTAATCCTAAGGCATCGCATTGGTACCCATAATATGTAGTGTACATCCTCTAATGCCATCATCATATTTCCATTCAAAAAATGAAATTTTGAGGTCTCTAAGTGCCACCTCTCCATCAATGTTATTAATTAGGCCTTGTCTACTCAAATCACTATCAATCATGCTAGGTGGTATAGTTTCATAGTGTTAAGAACACCCATGAGCTCATCAGTCCATATCCACTATCATTTAATAATTCATAATAATCACTCCCATGATGTAATATCATCGACTCACTCCTACAAGTCACACATAGGGAATAAGGTCAATTATTTTTCCTTTTGCTAATCAAATCTACCTAGATTATTCTAATTTTGGGTCCTAGACTAATCATATAGTGGCATAACCTATTTTATTATAATTATGGGCTTGGATTAATATTATATGGTCCCCATACTTCTTTCTTCTAGATATTGCACCATTCTATAGGGTGATTATGTTATTCCTAGTAAACTTACTGAACTGCAGGTCATTCTTACCAAAGCGTAGGACAATCCTACTATTATTTTCTAATTCACCATTTGATTGGATATTTATCTCCAAATGTTTGAATTCACTGATGAAGTAGTGAATTCTCCATTTACACTCAAAATCCCACAAAAATATTAGTGAATTTGGTAATCTTGTGGCCGTCCTGCCATTATCACGGGTGACCTCATCAATTGCCAAATTAGGAAATCGGTGTGATGTCCAAAGTTCTTACTTTTACATGTAATAAATGACATAAGTTCACAAAATTAAATACCAAAAAGGTACCTACCGATGGTCCTCTCTTCGATGGCCTCTGATACTCTCTCATGCACTCTCTAAGCTGATAGCAGTGTAGGATATTAGCCATCTTTCTTAGCTTTCTCATGTGCAAATCATAGAGCTTTGAGTTAATATAGTGAAGAGTTAAAATGAATTATTTTTACCCCCTTAGGGGTCAAAATATAGTATTTTTTTCAAAAATATCACCTTGGGCTTATATTTATTCCATTTTATCTCTCTTTAGCTATTATTTTAGTCTTATTTATCCATTTTTCCTCCTGCTTTCTTCTAATTACTTGATTTTCAACCTCTTTTTCTAAAATTTACATGATTATTATTTCTTTAATTGAAGTAAAACTAGTCAAAATTTTCAAATTTGTCATATTCCCCTTGAGGGGGCATCATGGGATACCCAAAAAATATTTGGGGAATTTTTGCAGCCCTATTTTGCTATGACTCATGAAAAGTTTAGCAGAAAATGGGAATGAAATTCATTTCTTCTAATCATAGTGACATTTTAACTCTTCAAACATAATTTTCTTTGATTGAATGTCTTGGTAAACCTTTTCAAATAGGGGGAAAATGTATACATCTAATTCTATCACTATTGTGCTAAAATTATCAATCTAAATGATATTTTTTGATAACACACAATCTGGACCAAAATCACGAAAACACTATGAATAATTCAAACCTATCACATATAGGTGTCAATTTATGCTAATGTATCCCTAAATGGGGAAATTCATTTTATTTGATTATTATCTTTTCTTAAATCATTTTGAGTCAAATTGTGACCACACAAAAGGATGACCTAGATCAATGAATTCTTCTAATTTGAAAACACACATCACATGTATGTATTACTTCATGCCCATAATACCCTGACTAGAGTATTGTATCATATGTAATTGACAACTTATAATTATACTCCAGTTAGATTATGACTTAATAAAATGACATTTCTGACTAGGTTGATTAAGCATGTAACAGATTTCCAAAGAATTGTATAAAATTAATCAAATTTACTTAAGCAAATTAAACCAAATCAAGAGCTTAAGTAAAAATTCTATGAAGGTTGTTGAATATATAGTTATTGGAAATTCATTGTTCAATTTTGCATCATCCCATGACTTCATCAATGGGGCAACATCCATAAGCCATTAATGGGATAAATATCAAAATTAATCCCTCCCATGCCTCATCAATACCCCATTCTTTCAAATATTAATGGTATTAATTATTGCTTATCTCTCCAAGATTGAATCAGTCCATGGCTACACATCTTTATCTCAATATGGATGGTCATGGCTGATCCTAATTTTTTTTAGAAAGTTATAAATAAGAGGGCCAAGACCACCATTTTTAAGCTTTAGTTATAAAAACTTACTATGCAAAAATTGCTTTAGACAAGCTTCATTTATTCACATAAGTTAAAAACTATTGTGATCCTAAGCCACTAGTGCACTAAGAGATGATGGAGGCTCATGCTACTCTTCATCAATAAAAACTTTGAGAACAACATCTAGGGAAAAGGCACTCTTCTTGACTGCTTGTGATGGAGAATAACTACTTGGAAGGTTTGATTGTGATCCTTTCCTAATTAGCTCTTTGAAAGCATTAGCAATGCCCCTTGAGGGAGTAGGCTTGATAAGTTAGGTATTTATGCTTATTTTTTAGACTTATTGACTAATGCATGATCTAAGATTATCTCATAATCATATTCTACACAACACAATTAGATGCTTTATAGGTTTTGTAGGAGGTTTTGGTAGCTAAAATATTGAATATATCCACTTTAGAATAGAGAAACATTTTGTAGATGATTTAAAAGGAATTTGGTGGAGTTTTTAATCCACACAGGCAATACTATGATGCCAAAGGAAATAATTTCATTTTTAAATTTCTTCCTGAGTGTATTTTGGTTTGTAGATTTCTTATTATCTTCTTTAAAAGATCCAAAATTACCTAGATAAAATTGCACACTCCATAGAAATGTCAAAAAAAAAATTCCTACTATGCCATATAATAGGACATATAAGGTAAATGTTGAAAATTTTAGGAACACATATTGAGCCAATATGGAAAATTAGGATTTGAAAACCAACTACATATCAACTTACTATGAAACCATGTTGAATTACTTATATGTAGATGTGATATCTAGATATGAAGATTTAAGACAGAGACACAAATTCACAACACTACATATACATGGAAAAACCTCACATGAAGGTAAAAATCTAGAAATGATCTTGGGTAAGTGCACAAAGTTGGGGACAAAAAGGGCCTACCTGTGGACATGTTTTTCGAAAACAATTAGAAATTCAAAATGTTTTAGATACTTTGAGATGGTTACGCTCAAAATTTGAGGATGGTATAACAACATGAATTGTATAATTTTGTGTCTAGTTTCCAAAACACTATTTTAAAAAAAAATGGTTAATAATAACTTGGTCAAACATATAAAATTTGAATATGAACTCCTCATTCTTAGGAAAGCATAGTAGATACTCGTTCATTCATCCCCTCATTTTTTGAGCATCTTTTAATATTGTTTAAAACCATTTGGTGAAATTCAGATAAGATCATCTAGTTTGTAGCCTATATTTTTTTAAAAAAATGATGAATAGATTTTTTATTAATTTTATAAGTAAATCAATCCTATAAATTATCAAAAAATTGATAATTGACTGTGTAAACCCCTTAACTGCCTCAAAAAAATGGAAACTTGTTTTTTTGAATGTGTGTGGAACTATGGCTAATTTGTAACCATATATTTTTTTTTCATTTGGATCAATGAAGAAAAATATCCACAAACATATATAGGCATGTATATTTTCAGCTTGTAGTGTCCTAAAAAATCTATAGTTAGAAATCAACATAGATTAAACCCTTAAAATAGTCCAAACATTATAAAAATCATATATTTGGAAAGAGGAGAGTGTTATCATCATTGTGGTAATAATTTTATTAATATTATCATTAAAGTTATTCATCTATGTTGACAAATCCAAGCCTTTAGATTGATAATCCAATACATATTTGAGCTAAAAGGATTGGTTTTTATTTCAAACTAAAGATAACATGTACTCTTTAGATAATGCATACATGTTATATTTCCATAACATCATGAAGATTGGGAATTAAGTTTAATTTGTTTTAACCAAAAACTTGAATCTTTAGAGATGCAATATATATCTTAAATTTTTGTTAGGTATCGATCAAAATTTTGACTTGTTTGTGTTTAAATGAACATCATTTACATAGTAAATTGTTAATGAAATGTTTGATTTACCCTTGTAACTATTTTATAAATAAATGGATCTAAGTCAAACTATATAACATATATTCATAAATAAACATTTCAAATAATCATAATCAAACTTAAAAAAATAAAACTAGATCATATGCATACTTAATTTTTCAATTGCATTAAATAACAATAAGGGGTTTAGAGGAATATCAAGTTTCACACCAATCTATAAATACTCATTGATATTAGACAATGTAGAACAAGTCCAAACATCAAGGTGATGGAAACCAAAAAAATATAAGGAAAAAAGTATCAATCCAAGAACCACACAAGGAATTTTGAAAGAGTAGGACCATTAATGAATTCATGAGGTACAACATGACAAATAAGAAATGACAAAAAAGATCTGACAACTTTGTTCGCTTAGTCTAGACCTCCAAAAACTTCATAAGCATTTATAAAAAATTATGTAGATCTATGGGAAATTAATATCCTTCAAAACTATAAAAAGGTAACTAAACGTATAATTGGATAAGGAAAATGGTCATTTTGGAACTTGTTTTTTAAGCCCTGACTATTTACCAATTTTTTTTGTACATCATAATATTTCAATCAATTAACTAAGTATAAATAATTTCAACGAGTTAATCTAATGATGATGGAGTGTAATTTATATGAATTTTCATGTTACAATTAATTTTGGTTTCACTAATAAATTATTCACATTTCCTTAAACTCTTGAATCACTACTATAAATGCTTGAATTGATTGATTTCTCACATTCAATATACATCTCTTCAATGTCCTATATAATAATATATTTATTGAATTTATATACTTCTTGAATTCAAATTTAGACTTTATTAGCATGAAATCTAACACACAACAAGCAAGAAAGCCAAAAAACCAAGATCACATGACATGACAGGCAAAAAAAAGGGTCAAATGGCCCACCTACAGAATCATACATGATATACTTCTAGGGCCAAAGCCACAAAATGTACATTTTTTGAGAGAATATTATAAATTCAAAGATTCATGAGGGAAGGAGAGAGGAAAGAGAGAGGTTATTAGGGGTAAAACTACAAGATAAAACCATAACACATAGAAAACATTCTCTAATAAGAGCATAATATTGACTGTTGATCAACAAAAATATTATCACCTGAGAATAATGTATTTTAATGACTATTAAACACATCCAGAACAAAAATAAGTGTCTACATTAACAATAAAAAATGGTTTTAATGTTATCTTTTTCAATTAGACTAAGGTTTTATGAATGTGAGTAGGGAAGGCATGGGAAAGTAAAAAGTGATAAAGGACTAAAGAGGATGTAGATGGGAGAGACAAGACTAAATTCAAAGCCTCATTTTGCAAGGTGAAGGAAAACTGGATGAGTAATGGTTAATAATACTCGGGGTATGGTGATGAATATATCCATGTGATTAATGTTCAAGAGGAATAAAGAGGTTATAGATGGGAAGGGATGGAACTAAAGTCTTAAACCTACTTTGGAAGGTGAAGGGCACGTGAATGACTAATGGATAATAGTGCTTGGGATATGGTGAGGAATAATATTGCATGTGATATATGAACAAGAAGAATATAAAGGATGTAGATGGGAGGTGGGATACTATTTAGTAAAAACAATGTTTTGGAAAGTGAATGGGACATAAAATACCAACAATAAATAGTGCATGGGTATGGTGAGGAATAGGTAAATGTGTATCATGTACTCATTTATAAGCTAGGTGTACTTGGAAACATGTATGATACTATAAGGAAAGAGGTAATCATGGTAGGTGGTATTTTTATTTACTTTACAAAACATGTATTAGACAATTAATGATAATATATGCAAAATCATATGATTTTATACAATTCATTCTTAGACACATTT
The DNA here is from genome assembly GCA_037957365.1 of Torreya grandis. Classification (NCBI taxonomy): domain Eukaryota; kingdom Viridiplantae; phylum Streptophyta; class Pinopsida; order Cupressales; family Taxaceae; genus Torreya; species Torreya grandis. The sequence goes on from JARHVA010010226.1 coordinate 105,084, forward strand.
TGGAATAAAACAATGTCACTATAAATGTTTTGTGTGCATGCCAGGGATAATAGTCATGAATGAATGAAAAACTACACTAGTATTGCCAAGGTATGAATTAGTTTGACTGACTCACCTTACAAGTGGTCATGAGGATTATATTCAAACAACATTTTCTCTATTTATTATTTGTTTCAGAATAAAGTGTTATAGTTACATTCTTTAATATAAGATATTGATTTGGAGATAACATATTAGTTTTCATTCAACCTTATTATTTGATTATTATAACCCTATACCCTATTTTTATCAAAAATTTAAAGATGAAAGTAATTGGGGATAATATGAACCCATTTTAAACCTAATTATGAGTTTATCATGTGTTTTGGGGCTAAATTAGCCCATATTTCTTGACATATTGTGTCAATTAATTGATTATTGGAATTAGTGATTTAGGTTAGATGAAATTTAACCCCTTGAAACTTATTTTTCCTATACATAATGTAATTTGGGGGGTCAATCAACCCCAATATCATAACAAAATAAATCAAATAGTCTAGTAATTCAATCATAAAGGAAATTAGGGCCAATATGAGCCCCTTCAACCTAACTACAAGAGTAAGACATGTTTTAGGACTAAATTAGGTTTGATTATATCATAATTTGATATTATTAGTTAATTAGTACAATTACTAATGTGATTTGGGCAAAATTGATCTATTTGAACCTAATAAATGGGTCAACTTATTATATAAGATGCAACATATGGCTTAAATGATCCCAATTTTATTAAAAATGGAAATTTGAGGGTAATTGGGGCCAATCTGAACCACTTTAACTTAAATCCAAGTCTATTATGTGATTCTAATGGATAAACTACCTCTTCTTTCCTAACATAGTTACTCGATTAGTCCAATTTTTTAATTATTGATGAAATTTTGATGAAATTGAACCATATGAACCTATTTTTACTATATGGAGGTAATTTGGTGGTAAACGGATCCTAGTATCATAACAAATAAAGCAAAAACTCCACCAATTCATTCAAGAAATAATTTTAGGCTAATTTGAACCCCTTAAACCTTACTAGATAAAAATGTTAGGTGATTTAGAGCTAAATTAATCATGAATCAATCTAATTAATCTTTTGGTGAAATTCAAAATGTGATTTAGGCCTAAATTAGTCATGAGTTAATATAATTATTTAATTGGTGCAATTAAACATGTTATTTGGGCTAAATTGAGCCCTATGAACCTAAATTATGGCTTAATCGATTGTATAGGATGAAATATATGGGTAAATCTACCATATAATTGTTAGAGGTACAATCACTGAGAGGGGGGTGAATTAGTGAGCCTAGATATTTCAATTTCAATTTTAGTCCTTTAAACTATTAATCAATCAACATATATTAACTTGATCAATAAGCTTTAATAAGAGAGCTCATACATTCAATGCATACACAATATCAAACACATAACACATAATTCCTGTGGGAAACCCTCACAGGGAATAAAACCCACTCTTAGTCCTACAACACAAGTGGACTATTATCCTATAATAAATTATAAGCAAGAGACTAATAAACTCCTTTAGACCAAAAAACCTTGATCATATCCTCTTGACCAAAGGTATTTAGTGAAACACTTATTTCACAAGGAGCAACTGACCCTAAGGAAGACTAAGTCCTTTAGACCATCCTTTGAAAACCTCCACATTATAAATGATGTCTTCAACTCCTAATGATGGATCTCTATTTTATAATCCATGTACAATCTCTATCTCTCTCTCTTTGTCAAATAGACCTCTCACATAGGCATGCCATAATCTCTTCCCTTTTTCACTCAAACTATACTCATATGCACACTCAGACCTTTTCACACATCCTCAAATTAGAAGAGAAATATTCTGACATAAGGATCATGACCTAAAGGTCATACACATAGTCAAAAAATTGTTCTACTCATTAAATCAACCAATAGGCACACTACCTATCCTTCACTTCACAACTCTCACTTCCACCTTGCATAATTATCTCTTACAAATATTTCACACAAAGCCTAAAAACTAACACATTTGGTTTCAATTTATATAGATAAATAATTAATTAACAAGATTAAAATATTTCTTTATATTCCATAAAACATGCCTTTACCCTTAAGGCATCTCACATGAGTCACACTTCAGCACAATCTACTTTCAAATAGGCCTAAGTCACTTTTAGGTCCTATTGAGACCCATTCAACTCTTTGATATTTATCTAAGTAAACAACAAAACATATGAACATTTTATAATAGCATCGACCCATTTTACGTGACCATTTTGGCATCATCAAAAGATCACAGTCACCAAAACACTCTTCTTCTAAAGCCCAATTAGCTCAAACACTTCTCTATACAAATAGTCATTATGAATGAAAACATAATCAAATTCAAAATGTTTTTTTATACTACGTATGATTGTTCAATCCTTCATAATACACTTAGACCATCTTTATGGAATCTACAAATCTCCTAAATAAATAATTCACTAAGATATATAAAAAAAATATCAAAATAAGCTTGAACAATCTTCTCATGCCACTTACAATCTATATACAAAAACATAGTCAACTTTAAAGATCAATATCTTTATATGTACACAATTATATATCTTCAAATACATATTGAAAGGTATGCCTTGGAGTCTTCTACATATTTTATTTTTACTACACTAATAAATTATGCCTGGATTAAAAGTTATAGCCCAAAAACTAGACATTGGTCTTTTCCTTTGCAAAATTCAAATATTCAAATTCAAACAGTCATGGTTAAACCTTGAACACCTTGTTCACATCTCATGTCCTCAATCCTCAGATCAAATGTTCTCCATCAGTATTATTCAATATTTAACACATATGCACCAATGCTCCAACATTAAACCTCTATCACTTTGACTCAATGCACTCCATTGATCTATGTGGATTAGTCAAGTATTTATCATGCAACTCGCACCATTCAATCAATCTGTATGAACACTTTATCACTATTAGATCATTATCTTATACATTTTTTTAATTATTAAACATCATGAACCTATCTTCATCTCACTACTTCTTAAGTTCTTGGAAAAATGTGCACCATCGATCTTGCTAGAACTTTAACTTATGCATAAATGACTATGGGGACCCTTTTAATATGCCTATAAAGCCAAATTTGGATAGATATATCTTTTTCTACAATAAATCTCATGTCCCATAAATTGCACCATATGTTGTCCTTTCAAACAGGAATCTATCCATGTGAAAAATAACTCTTGGAATCCTCATTCTTGTGACATATAACACCATTAAAATACATTCTCAAAATCTTCTATCATAGAGTCAACTATGTCAAAAACCTGCTTGGGAGGCCAACTTTGAACAATCATATCTTTTGACGCACATCATTGCATGATCTGAATTCTATCACAAATTAACAAGGATAAAAACTAAACAAAACCATATGTTTATTTTCTCTTGAAAACTTCACATGTGCAAGATATAATGTCATCAAAATGTGTACTTAGCTTTTCATATCACATGCAAATTTGGCTAATTATGGAAAAAACATAGTCAAACTGCCTGGGAGTCTAACTTTGCACATGTATAAATTTTTATGTGCTTTATCACATGATCTAAAAGTTAGTATAAATAAACTAGGCACAATAATTAATAAACCTATATGATCATTTTGTCTTGACACCTCTATAAATGTGAATGCTAACCTTATCAACATGTTTTCTTGACTCTTTCTAGCCACATGCAAATTTGTCTAAATATGGAAAAATAATGAATTATGACTAAGAATTGAACCCTCATATATTTAACCACACTTCAATTCATGACTTGAGATCTAATGCATAATAATTAGGGACTAATTTGATCACAACCACTTGACCAAATCCCCTTGACTCAATTCTATTAGTAATGGTGATGTCATCAAACTAATTACTTAGATTTTCTACCACTAGACCCAAAGTGTCTAGATGAGAACAATGATGAACCAGGTAAATTCCAATCATGCACACAAGCACTCAAATTAGTATTGACTTATGATAGGACCCCTTGCACATGCTCAAATCACCATACTCATACTTTAACATCTTTAATTATTACAAAATAGAAGATCAACCAAGTATACTTCAAACACACTATCACAAGCATATTTCACACTTTTTCATTGTCACTTAGGCTATTAAAGCACTTCATCTACTCATTGAGGAACCTCTATGACATCATCATGCCATCATTTAAAATACTCCAATAATCTAACCCTCTATCATTGATGTCAACAAAAATCATATATAGAAATATATAACTCAGCTTCTCTCTCTTCAAGCACTCCCACAATAGGAACTTTCTTCCCTTTTGACACAATGACAAAGTGGGCACCAACTGATCCAGAGGACCTATAAAGACTAACACATAGGAAAAGACCATCTTTGAAAGATGATAGAAACTCCCCCTTACCTTGATAATACTTTAGCTTTCCTTAACAACATCCTCTTACTCCATTCCAAAACTCTCTTCAATCAATAACTTGCTCTTTTGGAGAAATTAAGTAAAAAAAAATCTTCTTCAAATTAGGAATGTCTAGCCTCCTTGTAGCCATGAAAAGAAATTGCAATGCCCACATTTTTGGTAGAGACGTCTTTAGGACCTAAAACTTAATATATGGAGCACTCTTATATACCCCCTCAAACACACTAATTTATATCACCAATTTCACTCTGTAATATACTTCCTTCACAAACCTAATATCCAATTAACCCTCCATTAACAAAAACTTGAATAATTTGAGAATGATAAACCTTAAATTGTATGTGAGGCTTGATTTGAGATTCCACACCATTGGTAACCTTTACTTCTTATAACCCATGGTAGGACTTGTAAGCTCTTAAGCAAAAATTGGGAAATCTGAGAGCAAAAAAAAATCTCCAAAATGACTTTAACATATATTTAGATCACAAAACCACCTGGAGCATGATATAATAAGGTCAATAGACCTTTCTATGTAAAAATATCATCTTGATAAATCACAAATTCTACTTTTCCATCTAGGAACCTTTAATCTGACCATGTATACTACTTCATATATAGTTATCAAAATCATGACATCACCTCAACATATTTTCCACCTGGACATACATGTTCCAACTAAGAACACACAACTCTAGTATTATAGGACCATCTCAAGAACACCATATCAAAACTTACTTCTCCACTAAAATGAGTCTCTTAAGAAGCATATATAGAGACATCCTTTACACCACAATGCTCTAAAATAATTTGAAGTGAGGAGTGGCCCACATCTCCTTAGTAGCCACTAGCATCCTCTTATAGCTATACAATTTCTTACTCTTGTTCTTATTCTTCTCATTATGAACTATGAAAATTGATTCTTCTTTCATACCAATCTCCTTTTATTCAAATATATAATTAACAACACATGGAGTAACTATGGAATCTTGACATACCTTTTTATTTGAAGAATCAACCATACAATCTTAAACCTCATCACTAGGAATAGATAATTGATGTTCTTTGCATGATGCTCTCTCAAATTAATAGGATGTTCAATTGGATCCATAATTACCTCAGAACTTGCCTTAACCAGTACCTTGGTCTTTTCTTTGATCTTAGTATCTTCATTCTCAACATGAGTAGTCAATGAGAGCTCTTGGTACTCTTCAACATCTGTAGCATTCTCTACCATAGAAAATAAATTACTTGGACCTGTAGACTCATCATAATTATTACTTACCACCTTTGGTCTTCATGAGTTCACTTGCCTTCTATCTTGCAGTCTAGGATCCTGATAAAACCTATTCTATCTTGTAGGCCTTTACTTGCAGAATCTAGCAATGTGACCTCTCTATTCATAGCTGTAGAAAACCATAATCATTAGTGGAAACTTAACTTATCTCACCTTAAGTGGACAATGTTTTTTAAAGTGTCTTATATCATGATATTTGAAACACTTAGCCTTGATCACACATTTTTACTGATGGGCCCCATCATAGATCCATGTAAATTCATTATTAATAGGTTTTCTACATTCTCTAGCTTTATGCTCAAATTAATTACAAGTATAGTTGTAACCATTACAATTCACATACCTCATGGAATTTGGTTGTCTGATCTATTTTGTATTTATTCTTCTATCACCTTCATTCCTTGTCTGATGATTTATCTTCAAAGGTTGACTATCCTTGTTCACATTAGTCTTCATCTTGTCTTGAGTTGCAGTCTTGGGTTCTTCTTTGTATCCAAGACTAGTCTTATCAATTGCATACTTTTGAACATTCAAAATTTTGTCTAGATCACTTAATCTCTTTTAAAATGTTACAAATGACATAAAAGTACTAGATACCTTCTCTAACTCAAATATCAATGACTCATTTTTATTGACATAACTTGCACATTCATCTTCTTTATCTTTTAGGCTTGTAGACATGATTTCCAATTGACAACTAAGATGTTTGACCATATCTTCATGCTCCTTGTTATATTCATCCATTCTTACCTCAAACACAATGAATTTATCCTCAAATTACTTGAGTTTATATTTCATCTTCTTATTGATCTTCATCTCAATATGCAGTTCTTCATGAGAATTAGTCAATGTAGTCTCATAGTCCACCTCATCTTCATCATCATCTAAATCACTCCAAAAAAACTCCTTTTATTGTGAGAAAAATCCTTCTTTAGCCATAAAAATGGATCTATCTTCAATAGGATCATCATCTTCATGATCATACTTTGAGTCACCATCTTCCCTCTCTTCTGATGAGCTACAATCTTCTTTGGTATAGAGAATATTTTGTCCTTGAAGTACTTCTTGTTATCAAACCTTTTAAATCCCTTCTTGCCTTTATCAAACCTAAAGGATCTCTTTCCATCATCATGAATTTGATCATACTCTTCATTATCATCCTTCTTATACTTATGAGGTCACTCATGAGAAAAATGTCTCATCTAAACACAATTGAAGCATTTGAGGGGTAGCTTACATTTATAATTGCTTGAACTTGTTCTTAATTTCCTTGAAATCAAAGAAATTAGTTCATCCTCATCTATATCAGGAATGCAATCCTCCTTGAGTTTATCACCTTGGAACTTATTCTTTGTCTTTTTTTTAGTCTTGAAATATTCTTCTTTCTTTGGTGATATATCATCATTCTTTCTCATCTCATATGTAGTAAGGGTGTCATATAATTAATCCTTCTTCAATTGAGTAAGATCATGACTTTCTTGTATAGAAAATACTTTTGGATCAAACTTGGGGGATAGAGACCTCAATACCTTTTGAAAAATGGTAGATTCTTCAAGTTTCTCTCCAAGACCTCTGATGATGTTTACAATCTCATCAACTATTTGTAGAAAGGATGCCATGATATCATCTTCATTCATCTTGAGACTTTTAAATTGCCTGTTGTGAGTCTATAACTAATCAAGATTGACCTTTGAATATGATTCATAAATTATTTATATTTTTTTCCATATCTCTTTAGTAGAATTACAATGGATTACCTTAGTAAACTCAGTTTATATAAGACCATAGGTGATGGCATTACTTTCCTTCAAATTTTTCTCAAACAACTTCTTATCTGCAACACTAGATGGATGAATAGTAGGAACAACTTCACCATCCACAACAAATTTCCATACATCAAGCCCTAGGGATATAATGTATGTCTTCATCCTTGCAATCCAAAATGCATAATTAGATCCATTGAACATCGGTGCTTGCTTAATAGATAAATCTCCTTGATGACTACCCATATTTTACCTTAGATCACCTTAAAGATATTAAGCCTTTATCAAAGGACTAGATCTAATACTAATTTTTAGAGTTACAATCACTAAGAGGGGGGTAGATCAATGAGCCCAAATATTTTAATTTTAATTTTAGTCCTTTAAACAATTAATCAATCAGCATATATTAACTTGATCAAGAAGCTTTAACAAGAGAGTTCATACATTCAATGTATACACAAGATCAAACACATAATACATAGTTCCTGTGGGAAAACCTCATGGGAAATAAAACCCACTCTCAAGACTATAACACAAATAGATTATTGTCCTATAAAAATTTAAAAAAAGAGATTGATTATCTCCTTTATACTAACAAACCTTGATCATATCCTTATGATCAAAGGTATTTAGTGAAACACTTGTTTCATAAGGAGCAACTGCCCCAAAGGAAGACCAAGTCCTTTACAACATCTTATGAACACCTCTACCTTAGAAATGATGTCTTTAACACTTGATAATGGATTACTATTTTATAATCCCTACACAATCTCTCTTTCTATCTCAAACAAGACTCTCACATAGTCATGCCACAACCTCACTCCTTCACTCAAATTGTCCTCATATGCACACTCAGACCTCTTCACATATCCTCAAATTGTAAGAGCACTATTATGACATAAGGAACATGACCTATAGGTCATACAAATAGTCAAACATTGTTTTTTATCATTAACTCAACTAATAGGCATAATACTTATCCTTCACTTCACAACTCTCACCTCAACCTTGCACAATTCCCTCTTACAAATATTTCACACAAAGTATAAAAACCAACACATTTGGTTTCACTATTTATAGATAAATCATGAATTAACAAGATCAAAATATTTCTTTTTTGAACATAAAACATGCCTTCACCCTTAAAGAATCTGACATAGGTCACACTTACGCACAATCCACTTTCAAATAGGCCTAAGTCACTTTTAGGCCCTATAAAGACCCATTTAACTCTTTGAAATTTCTATGAGTAAACAAAGAAACATAAGAAAATTTTCAAATAGCATGGAACCATTATACATGACCCTTTTGGCATCCTCAAAAGATAAAAGTTACTTAAACACTCTTCTACTAAAGCCCAATTAGCTCAAATACTTCTCTATACACACAATCATTATGAATGAAAACACAATCAACTTCAAAACATTTTTACATATTGTATACAATTGGTAAATACTTAATAATGAAATTAGAACATCCTCATGGAGTCTACAACACTCCCAAATAGATAATTCACCAAGATATGTCAAAACAAGATCAAACGATATTCTTGAGTCACTTATAGTCCATATATGAAAACATAGTCAACTTTGGAGCTCAATATATTTGTGTGTACACACTTCTCAATCTTCAAATACATATTTATAGATGTGCCCTAGATTCCTCTACATATTTTATTTCTACTACACTAACAAATTTTTCTTGGATCAAAAGTTATGGCCCAAAAATAAAACATTGGTCTTTTCTTTACAAAATTCAAATATTCAAATTCAAATAGTCATGGTTAAACATCAAACACCATGCTTACATCTCATGTCCTTGTTGATCAGATTAAATATGCTCTATCAATCTTATTTTATCTTTAACACATATGCTACTTTGACCTCATCTCATGCAATCTTGATACTTTGACTCAATGTGCTTTGTCGATCTCTATGGATCAGTCAGGTCTTTATCATGCAACTCACACCATTCAATCAATTTGTACGAACACCCACTCACTGTTAGATACTTATCTTGTACCTTTGTTCAATCATTAAACATCATGCACCTATCCTCATCTCACTACTTCCTAACTTCCTAGAGCAACGTGCACCATTGATCTTGTTTGAACTTTAACTTGTACAGAAATGACTAAGTATGGGGACTCTTTAAATATGATTAGAAGGCCAACTTTAGATAGACATATATTTTGATATGATAAATATCATATCCTTTAAATTTCACCATATGTTATAATTTCAAAGAGGAATCCAACCATATCATAAACAACTACTAGAACCCTCACATGTGTGAGATATAATGCCATTAAAATGCCTTCTAAACATCATCTATCATAGAGCTAACTATGTCAAAAACCTACTTGGGAGGCCAATTTTGAACAATCATATCTTTTGACATGCTTCATAGCATAATATTAATTTTAATGAAAATCAACTAGGATCAAAACTGAATAAACCCATATGATCATTTCTCTTGAAACCTTCACATGTGCAATATATAACATCATCAAAATGCTTACTCAACTTTTCTTGTCACATGAAAATTTAGCTAAGTATGAAAAAAACACAGTCAAACTACTTGGGATCCTAACTTTACATATGCATAACATTTGATGTGATTTATTACATGATCTAAAATCTAACCCAAATAAACTAGGCACAAAAATGAACAAACTCATATGATCATGTTATCCTAACACTTCCACACATACAAATGATGACCTTATCAACATGATTACTTGGCTCTTTCTAGCCACATGAAAATTTTGCTATGGGAAAATAATGAATTTTGATCGAGAAGCCAACTTTGCACCCTCATATATTTGATTGTGCTTTGAGTCATGACTTGAGATCTAGCACATAACAACTAGGGACTAATGTGATCATAATCATATGACCAACTCCTCTTGACTCATTCCCACATAGAAATGGTGATGTCATCAAACTGCCTATTCAAATTTTCTACCACTAGATCCAAAGTGTCTAGATGAGAAATATTGGCCAATATTTGGTCCACATACCAAACTTCTGACTAGTTTAAACAAATAAGAAGTATACCAATTATTGAGTAGATCAGGTGGCTTAGAAACAAGCTTAACATTACAAATGGTGGGATCCAAGTAGGTTTTCATAGTGTTAAATAGTTACAGGAATAGGTCTAAAAAATCCTAAGTTTACACTTACCCAAATACTTCAACTTTTGGTCAAGTTTTAGAGCATTCAAAATTCCCTCAAATAAATTATTCCACACAAAGCCTACTGCAAAAGAACAAAGAATAGTTTCTTTTGGGAGATTTATTCCACTTTATTTGGCTAAGTATCAAGATTTATTTCATACATTTTACCTAAAATAAAACCCTCAAAGGGTCATTAATTCGAAGAAATTCCTAGAAGTTCTTAAGGGTATCTTTTGAAAAAATTGGTCCAAAACACTTTTCTTGAAGGGCCATTTATTTGACTAAGTGGACCAAACAAAAAACCTGAAGGGTATTTTTCAACCTAAGTGTCAGATTTATTTTGAGAAAATTGTCCATGCACTTTTCTTGAAGGCATAATTATTTTGGGGAAAATGTTTGACAAAAGTTCCAAAGGGTGATTGCTTTGACAAAATGTCCTATAAAAAAATGCCAAAGGGTGTTTTTCTCGAGAAAGTGCCCTAAACAAAAATCTTGAAAGGTTATTTTCTTCCAAGAAAATTATCTAACCAATTTTCCTAAAACGCCATTCTTTAGTAAAGTGTATGAGACAAAATATCTGAAGGACACTTTTCAAAGTTTTGAAGGACATTTTGAAAGGGCAAAGGGCACAAATTCTTTCTACAAATTTATCTGGGACAATTTTCCCAAAGGTAGAATTCTTTCAGAGTTTTTGTTCTAAGATAAAAGACTAAGGACACAATTCTTTTAGAAAAATTATCCCATGATAATTTCCTTGAAGGTCAACTTCTTTTAGACATTTTTTCTGATACACAAAGCTTGAAGACAAAATTATGACAAAAGGTACAAGGCAAATATTTCATGGAAAATGTTTGAAACCAAAGGATCCTCTTCAAATTCTAAGTCATTTCGGTCAGACAAATAATCTGATACAAAAGTACTAAGAAAAATAACCCCATGCAAAAGTCCCAAATAAGCAAATTCTTTTTGGGAAATTATTCCACAACAATTTCCTTGAAGACATAATTACATCAACCAATTTATTTTAGAAAAGTTAATCTAGCAAGGTGGTGACGGGTTTACAAATGTCAAAATAAATCTAAGTATTCATCTATTGGGGCTCAAATATTTATGGTCACATAGATGTCATTGATGTTCTCATGGATGTCAATTGATGGATGCACAAATGTCAATTTCAAGCCACAACATATAACTGTTAAAGTTTAAATATCTTTATGATGGTCATGTGGATGTCAAATACATTTACACAAACATCGAATATAGTTATATAGATGTCAAAATTCAAGCTCATATGTTGGAATTCAAAAATTAAGATCAACAACTAGCATTTAATCATAAAAATTATCCAATGGCAAGCAATTATTGAAAATTTAATGGGCCCAAATAGATCAATGGCTCACACTCAATCCTAAATCAAATCTAAAGATGAGTGGTGATTGGTAGGTCTGTGGGTCTAGGTAGATCTAATAGAGTGTGTTTAAACATACAAAGGGAGATCAACTACATGTGAGTAAAGTTAGAGATTCAATGAGATGAGGAGTTTCCTTATGGTGTAAGCATGGGAGATGGTAGATTGGTAGAGGATCTTGAGGATTAATGTGTGTTTGACATGTGGTGTAAGATTTGATAAAGTTGACAAGTTAAGGGGAAATTGTAATGGCTAACACTTGATCATGTAGATCAAGATCAATGGAGTGAACAAAGATCAATAATTCAATGGAGCCTGAGTTAGTTTATTGACAACCAATGAATAAAGGACTGATCTGGGACATTTTCAACTGAGGTCGATGGAGAATTTTGACTTGGATAAATCAAATTAAAAAACCTAAGATGGAAATAAATACATGGAACTAAGCTCAAGCTTGACCCAAGTTGATCTGAGATAAATAATGAGGACCAAGTATTGCTAACAGAGCTCTATAGAGGTAAAATAGGTCTTTTAGACTAAACATAAGCAAAAAGACTTGCATCGAGTAGAGTGCCATCTATATGGACTATAGGAAAATCAATAACCTTATATTGGTTTTATAACTTTAAGATATACCTATGATCAAGATATGAAAGTGGAGTAGATAGGTGACTAATGTAAAGGGTCTTCATCCTTCAACATGGCCATAGTATTGAAAATAAGCCACCTACAAAATCACAAACCCATGATCTGGTCAGATCCATGAGCACAAGGTTTTATCCTCAAGTGAGAGATGGCATAAAATATCAAAGAAAAGGTATAGTGTTGGGAATTATAGCTAGGAGCATTCGGTGCATCCTCAGAAGCTTTGGGGACTTTCTCACTCAACCAGCCATGGGTAGTGTCCTAATTTATCAAAAAGTTGGCAAGGTTTTTATTGGATAAAGATATATGGTGGCTTAGGCTCATTTAATGACCCAGGACAAAGTATTATTTTTAAGATGGCATGTTCCCACATCCATTATTTCTCTCTCTCTCTTCTCATATATATCTAAGTCTCATTCTCAGTGAAGAGGTTCTCATCTATTAGAATTGATTTTTTGGGAAAAGGATATTCATCGAGAATCTTACAAAAGTGTGCTAATTTGATATGGTTAAAACCTATCAAAATATTGTAAGAACTACCTTTTGATGTAATATGATCAACTCGTTGCCTATCTCTTATCTTTATTCAATGCTTAGTATGCTTGTGTATGGTAAATTTTTGAAGGAGATTCTTCCTAGTTTGTTATCCTTATACTTTCCTCTTTGAAGGTGTTTTAAAACTAAATTGAAGGTTTAGACTAGTGTTTTACTTGGAACCTCTTATATTAAATATTTATGCAACTAGTGAGATTGAGTAAGCCATAGTTATCTTTTTTTGATCTAGTGTGTGTTCAAGATTATATGAGTGTCCATTTAAATTTTTTACATCACCCTTTTAGCTTTCTTAGGAGACTTTAACCATATATTTAACCCTTTTCCTAGTGAAGCATTACTTTATCACTAGTTTTAGGTGAGTATCAAAGAGGAAGTTGGCCTACTCTAGAGGTCCAACCCCAACATAGGTGACCTAAAGCCTGGGGTTGTTCCCATTGTGTAGCCTATTTGAAGAGATCCTAAAGAACCTTCTCCAAGGGTGAAAATTAAGCTTATAATAGGTTTTATCATGCCTGATGGGACAAGGTAAAAAAGAGTGGAAATATCTTGGTGTGTCTTTCCTCTAATCATCTTTTATAAGCAATCACGTTAGCACCAATGGTGATTCTGAATCAAAGCTTCTATTTATGAGTAGAACATGTATGTCTCATTGAAATTTTTGGTTAGTTCTTACATCTCATTTGACATATGAGGTAAATATGAATAGTTATGGTGAATATCTCTATTATTCACATCCTTATCAGTAGCTCCAATATGAAGCTCATAATCCATATGAACCTAATCAACCCTACCAATATTTCTATCAAAATTATGGCGAGCCTTGGCAAGTTTCTCATGATAATTTTTATCAAAATAATAGATCTTACCTTCCTCATTATCCTCACTAGAAACATGAGGACCTATTTCAATCATATATGAAATAATATTGCCCTGATCCTCCATATGAATAACAAGCCCATCTTTATACTACTACTCATCAACCCTATCATGAGCCATCTATACTAGCACTTAAGCAGACTTTAATAATCCTTGACAAGCATGCACTAGAGTTAGGCTCACAAAAGTATTATGGCCAGTATTTCCCTACTCTTTAGGTCCATAAGGTGTGAGAGTGATTATAATAAATAAAATAAGGATGGGCACCTATTGAGAGATCAAACTAGAATAATCTCACATGTGAGATGATGGATGTAGGTGGTTACATTCACAAAATTAAGAACAAGTTAAAAGGCCTTGGGAAAAAGAAGGTCCTACCTCACCAACCTTAAGTGCCTACATATACACCACCTCAACCTTATTATGTGCCACTCATTCCTCCCCAAGATACCATCCCACGTGACCATTTGAGTACACCAAGTTCTTCATGTATTCCTCATACTTTCTCTTATTAAATATATATCCAAGAGAGTTGTCAAATAAAGAAGGAGATTGTTGTGGAATAGCCTACTGTTAGAGTCTAGGACTCCATCCTTCCTCAAGAATCCATTAATAAGTCCTTTAAGGTTCCAAGCTATAACTGAGTGATGAAGTCATGGGGTAGGTAGGCAAATCTAGATTTGAGGACCCAAGTTAAAGAAAGATTTGAACTTATAAAAACCTCTCGTATCCCTCCTCAAGATTATTTTTGTGTTCCTTATCTTCATGAAGCCATTTATCACCTTAAAGAGAAGACATTATAAGAGAATATTGATATGCAAATCAAATATTTGGACTTGAAGACAAGGAATGGGGATGAGAATAAAATTCAAAAGGTCAAAAGAGAACCTCTATCTTTCCCATCTTAGAACTAAATCATGCAGTAAATAAAATCCAAAGTCACTTAATCCCCTCCCTCCCCTCTTCAAGAATCTAGGCCATTTCCATCTTGGTAATCCATTCAAAGTAGTAGGAAGAATGAGGATGTGGTGATTATGGAAGTAAAACAAGAGACCATGTAGCCTTTACTACATTTTCCTCAAAAGCCTAGAGCCTTTCCTTCATGGATATACAATCAAGAGGTAAAGAAATAGAAAGAGGAGATAAAAGTGAACCTATAAAAGCAACTTTAGGAGAAAAATTAGGTGCCTATGGTAACTTATTTAGATCTCTCTCATTTTATTGAATATTTTCAAGGATCTACTATGCCACTCTTTGAGAAAAGGCCTATCCTTTGTGAGGCAAACAAAGAATATAAAACTAAATAAGTAGGAACTTGAGTGACCAGGAAGAAGAAATCATGATTGGGACACCTCTTGGTAATGACAAACATGCTTCAATTTTCCATGATGATGCAAATATGGAACAAGTGTAAGATAAAGATGAGGTAAAAGCTAAGATACATGTATAAGAACAAGTACATGAGGAAGAATTTACTAATGTACAAGAAAATTATGTCCTAGTTGGACAAGTTGATGATGTTTTCCATGATTTCCTTGATAATATATATGATGCCATTTATCATGAAGGATAAGAGCTTGCAGGTGAAGAACAAGATGAAATTGAGAGCATGATCAGTCATCAACTTAATATTGAAAATGAAGCAGTGTTGATTGACCAATCTAAGATGTCAAAAGAAGGCTTGTAGCCTCATGTTTGCAGTCAAGAAAATGATATGCTTTCTTATGACATTCAATTTGAAAAGGCTTTAATTGAACTATAGCTTTATGAGAATAAATCTCTAGATTTGTTTGATATATTTCATCCAGGTTTTTATTTACTTGAATACAGTCCATTCTAGGATAGGAAGAGTGTTATCATCAAGCAAGAGGTAGTTATTCCCTTCGAAGATGACATGTTTAAACTTTGTAAACATGGTTATCAACTTTTCTCTCTAAATTCTGGCATATCTCTACTCTTGGAAGCTGAGTATGAGCTCAAATGGCCTCAAGAAGTCACAGGGTCAGGTCCATCTCCCTTAAAGGTCAACCTTATAGATATGTCAAAGGAGACACATGAAGCTAGTCTATATGTTCATGATCACCAATTAAAGAATGAGGAGGAACTGAAGTTGTTCTTATAAATTCCATGAATTAAGAAAGAGTATGATTGGTTCTTGGACTCATGTCTAAAATTCATGAACCTAAAATTGGTAGTAGAAGAACTAGTTTCTCCCCTAAGAAAACATGAGCATCCAATTGATCATAGTTGTAGGAGAGAGTTTTTAAGAAAAGACAAGTAATATTCAAAGATCCAAGGTGCATAAAATAGTTTCCCATTTGACCCAGGTATAAAATACTTATAGATTATAGCCATGTACATATCATAATAATTTTGAGAATAATTTTCATGCTTTCCTCTAAGTGTTATTTTATGACACATTTATTTGTTGTCTTTGTTTCATTTAGTAGGTTATTTTACTTTCAATAAGTTCCTTAGGAGCTCTATCTTATCTTATTATTTTCTTGGTCCTTTGTATTTGTTTCAAAAAAGAGGTTAGATTAGGACTGGTTGTAAATATGTTGGTTCTAGAGAAGAGAATCCATACCCAATGGACTAGACTAAGCACATGGTCTAGGTTATTTTTCATAAAAAGGCACATAACCCCTATGAGTCGTCAAAGATGTTGACCAATAATTTACCCACATACAAAACTTATGACTAGTTTAAATAGATGAGCAGGGTCCCAATTGTTGAGTAGATCATGTGGCTTAAAATCAGACTCAACATTGTAAGTGGAGGGATCCAAGTAGGTTTTCATGGTGATTAATAGTTGCAAGAATAGGTCAAGAAAAAGCCTAAGTTTACACTTATCCAAATATTTCAAATTTTGGCCAAGTGTAAGAGCATTCGGAATTCCATTAGAGAAATTGTTCCACACAAAGCCCACAATAAAAGTATAAGGCATAACTTATTTTGGGAGATTTATTCCATTTTATTTGGTAAGTATCGAGAATTGTTTCAAACATTTTATCTGAAATAAAACCCCAGAAGGGTCATTTCTTTGAATAAAGTCCTAGAAAAAAGTTCTAAAGGGTATCTTTTGGAGAAATAGGTCCAAAACATTTTTCTTGAAGGGTCATTTATTTGACAAAGTGGACCAAATAAAAAGCTTGAATGGTATTTTTCAAGCTAAGTGTTAGATTTATTTTGAGAAAATTATTTGCATAATTTTCCTGAAGGCATAATTATTTTGAGGAAAATGTTTGATTTTCTTTTAAGGGCTATTACTTTGAAAAAATGTCATATACAAAAATGCCAAAGGGTTTTTTCTTGGGAAAGTATCCTAAATGAAAATCTAAAAGGTCATTTTCTTTCAAGAAAATTTTATGAATAATTTTCTTGAAGGGTCATTATTGATGCCTAAAAATCTTGCTTCAGGTTAAACAACCTCTATGGGAAGATTTACAAACATGGGACTACAGTCTATAAAGTGACTTCTAAGATTTTAGAAGTTGGATCTTCATTTAGATTTGTGGTAAAGGGATAGGAGGAAGGGAAACAAATGACATAAAGAACTAATCTAAATGGAGGCAATACACCCAGATGTTTGAAACATTTACCTATATTTGCATAAAATAGAATGAATCCTTAACACTATAGACCATAAAGGATCATGAATCATAAACTAAGATCTACAATGCAAGCAAATATCTATACTATAGAATCAAAAGAACTAAAATAAAAAATAGAAACAATTTTCCACTCCAAATTAACACACAACATCACATCTTCTTCATTATGGATGGAGAAAAGAATATATAAGGCCACAGAGGGTAAATATAAAGCATCTAAAACACATCTATGAGGTGTACCTATTAATGTTGTAGAATAGAAAACCTAATTGTTGTTATCCTAGTCTATTACAATGGCTACTCATAAGCTAACAAAAAATTGCAAAAAAAATAGCCAACCCCTTACAAGAGAAACAAGCTCTAAATATATAGGTTGTGTGAATGCCTAAGGGAAGTGATAACTAGAGATTCCCTCACTTTCACCCATGGTGATGTTGTTCAAAATGAAAGGAGGTCTCAAGCTCATGAGTGTAATTTGCCTCTAGATCCTAGATATGGCACAACTACATTATTCTATTAAATCCACTATGCCTAGGATAAATGAGGTAGCATCATGTGTGGGGAACCACATAGATATTCTCATTCACCACTTAGTGGCATTTATTTTTCTTTTCATCAGCCAATGGCTCTATTTGGAGGCCTGACATAAAATGAAAAGTCTTTGGAGAGTGTGAGACTACCATGTGTCAAGCTTGAGTGAAAATAAAGTATCCTCGAGCCAGATTAACATCGTAATACCATGTGTTGAAAATGGATGAAGGCTAGGACTTAGAAAAAAATTGAGGAATGGGGCTTGAAGAAGAAAGGGACCAAAAGGGGAGCCATCAAAAGATTCCAAATAATTATGTATCCATCAAGTAAGCCTAAAGAATAAAGTGAACTAACCTAACATGGATTATTGATCCATAATTCTTGGTGACTCACATGAGCATCTACTTATGGGTGGGAGAACCCAAAATCTCTTCAACCCAGACCAGTCAAAATAAAACTACAAATTTGGGAGGAAGGTATAAAAGCTATAACTTTTGAAGGGCCACTTGCAAGGGCAAGCATTATTCTTCTTTTGGTTGGGTCTTCCTGATGAGAGCCTCAAAGGCTTTATCTAGATCAATTATCTCCTTGAAGGAGATATTTCCCAATATTTTAACCACTACCATTATATAGAATTCCAACTGGGTGAGTGGATGCAAAATTTTCTCCACCTCAAAGACATCAGTTGATTGATCGAGGGTTGTAAATATGGTTTGGTCATTCTACCTCCACTCAATTAGTACCTTTATTTGGTCCTTAGGGAGGACATTATTATCATCAAAGAAAGGGGAGGGGAGTCCCATCTAGATTAATTACTCTATGTGTCCCTTCCTTTCTTGGACTACTTATTCAAAGCATTAAGGAATACCTTATATTTATTTGTCACCTTGATGTAGCCCAAAAACTCATTAACCTTTGTCATTGCCTACCTTAGGTCAATCACCCCTTCTATTACTAATGCTTCTAAAGAAGAGTTGTAGATCTTTTGAATGAGGCTCTATGACTTTAGGACCTTTAGGGAGATGAAATAAATCATCTAATTAATAGATGCACTTACCTAAGAAGATAAATTTTATGCATCTATAATGAAGGTTAGTGCTAACTTTAGGTTTTCCACCATAGTCTTAATCCATTCCCAATATGATATGTATAGTTGTTGGACTATGGGAAGGATCATAGTGGCTTGTGTGTGAGTGATGAGGTCATTTTTCAACTTTTCAATCTATTGTTCCCTGACCAAGGAGTCTTATTACACCTAGTGTTATAATTATTGATATGACTAATCTGAATCATGGATTTTTTGTATAACTTCATATAGCTCTTTCTCTTTTTCTTACATCTTGA
The DNA here is from genome assembly GCA_037957365.1 of Torreya grandis. Classification (NCBI taxonomy): domain Eukaryota; kingdom Viridiplantae; phylum Streptophyta; class Pinopsida; order Cupressales; family Taxaceae; genus Torreya; species Torreya grandis. The sequence continues at coordinate 124,774 of JARHVA010010226.1, forward strand.
TTTTGATAGCTAATCATAGGCTAGCCTCTTCTTGGAAGGTTTTATCTAGGATGATACCCTAGTTATCAGTCTATACTTTGTTGAGGTTAGTATCCTTAGCCTTAACCTTGACATTAAGATGGTCAACATAAGATTTTAATTTGGGAGATTGACCCCTTCTCTTCCATAATTACTATCTCCTCCCATATGCCTTTCCTCACTCCCCGTCCATCATCCACCTCATCCTCACTCATGATGTAATACCCATTCTCCCCAACCCATAGGATGCCACCTTTATCTACTTCAACCCTCATCATTCACTCACTTTCCTTTATAGGATCAGGGTTTACTACCTTGTGGCAATAAATATCTATTCTATTCATACTACCATAGAGAATTCCTTTTATAGTGGATATGATCCAAGTACCATATCGATACCTACAACAAGTGAATGTAGCAAGGGTGACCTGAGAGGATTGTGTGTAAAAAATAAGAGAGACAAAAAATGCCTATGCTGAGGCTCATATACGGTCATTTTATGACCATACATAATAATCCCTAATGGTTTCCCATATAAACCCACAAGTAGTAAAGCCTCAAGAACAAATTCACCCTAGAGACTACACCGTACAAGCTATCAACCTTAACCTTAGTCAGGCCTGGCCCACCGACTGGGTCATGCTTATAGAAGAAACATAGAAAAGAAAATTGTTGATTCCTAAAACTCTTGTTTAAATTTAAACAACCTCTATGGGAAGATTTATAGATGTGGGAATGAATACAGTCTATAAAATGACCTCTAAGATTTTAGAAGTTTAATCTTCATTGAAATTTGTGTAAAAAGAATAAGAGGAAGGAAAATAAATGATATAAAGAACTAAATCTAAATAGAGGTGATACTCTTAGGCGTTTGAAATGTTTACCTATATTTTTATAAAATAATATGAATCCTTAACACTATAGACTATAAGGGAGCCTAAATCATGAATTAAGATCTACAATGTAATCAAATATCTTTACTATAAAATAAAAAGAATTGAAATATCAAATAGAGACAGTTTTCCACTCTAAATTAACACATAACATCACATCCTCTTCATTGTAGATGGGTAATAGAATATAGAAGGTCATAGAGGGCACATACAAAGCATCCAAAACACATCTATGAGGTGTACCTATTAAGTTTGTAGAATATAAAACCTAATTGTTGTTATCTTAGTCTATTACATTAGTTGCTACATAAGCTAGCAAAAAATTGCAAAAAAAAATAACCAGCCCCTTACAAGAGAAATGACCTATGAATAAATAGGTGAAGTGAATGCCTAAGGGAAGTGACACCTAGATATTTCCTCACTCGCACCCATGATGATGTCATTCAAATTGAAAGAATGTCTCAAGCTCATGAGTGGAATTGGCCTCTATATCTTAGATATGGTGCAACTACATTATTCTGCTAAGGCCACTAGACCTAAGAGAAATGAGGTGGTACTACATGTGGAGAACCATGTTTATCTTCTCATTCACTACTTAATGGGGATCATCTTTCTTTTTATTAGCTAATGGTACTATTTATAGGTGTGACCCAAAACGAAAAGGCTTTTGAGAGTGAAAGGTGACCATGTGTTGAGCTTGCACACCACTTGAGTGAAAATAAAGTCTCCTTGAGTTGGGTGAGCATCATACTACCATGTGTTAAAAACAAATGAAGGTTAGGACTTGGTTGAAATTCTAGGAATGGGGCTCAAATAAGAAAGGGATTTAAAGGGGATCTACTAGAAGGTACCAAGGAACTACGTATCCACTGAGCAATCTCAAAGAAAAAAGTGAACTACTCAACAATAAAAAAGTGGAATATTGATCCATAGTTCTTGGTGACTCACAAGGGAATCTTCCCATGGGATGGAAAACCCAAAATATCTATAACTTGGACCGGTTGAAACAAAATTGTAAAGTTGGGAGGAAGGTGTAGAGAACTATAAATTTTGAAGGGATACCTACAAGGGCACCCATTCTTCCTCTTTTTGATAGGTCTTCTTATTGCGAGCCTCGAAGTCTCTATCTATATCAATTATCTCCTTGAAGGAGATGTTTCCCAAGTTTTTAACCACTACCATTTTCTAGAATTCTAATTAGACAAATGGATGCAAACTTTTCTCCACCTCAAAAACATCAGGTGATTAATTGAGGGCCATGAAGATGGTCTAGTCATTCTGCTTCCACTCAATAAGTACCTTAATTTGGTCCTTAGGGAGGATGTTGTTATCAACCAAGAAAGGGGAGGGGAGTCCTATCTAGATTAATTACTCTATGTATCCCTACCTTTCTTGGATTACATATTATAAGGAATTAAGAAATGCCTTACATTTATTTTCTACCTTGCTACATGTCAAAAACGCATTAACCTTCACCGTTTCCTACCTCTGGTCAGTCACCCTTATAGATGCTAACACTTTAGGGGAAGTATTTTAGAGATTTTGAATGATGCTCTACAACTTTGGGACCTTTGGGGAGATGAAATCAATAATTTAATTAATATATGTGTTTAATTTAGAGGATAACTTATACGCATCTATGATGAAGGTTAGTGCTACCTTTAGGTTTTTTATCATGGTCTTGATCTATTCCTAATAGGACCAATATAGATGTTGGACATGGGAAGGATTATAGTGGCCTATGTGCAAGTGGTGAGGTCATTTTTCAACTTTTCAATCTCCTGGTCCTTGATCAAGGAGTCTTGTTATGCCTAGTGATGTAATTGTTGATATGATAAATCTAAATTATGAAGTTTTTGGAGAACTTCAACTAGCTCCTATTTTTATTGCATCTTGATCTTGGTAGATAATCATAGGCTCACCTCTTCTTAGAAGTTTTTATTTGGGATGTTTCCCTAGAGATCATCTCATGCCTTATTGAGGTCGATATCCTTGGCCTTAAACTTAGCATTAAGGAAATCAGCCATAGCTTTTACTTTGGAAAGATCTAGCTTGGTCTTTTATATCTATTGGGCTACCTTTATATAGTCTGTAGTCATGGACTTCTATGTTTCTTACATGAGCTCGACTTGATTGATGGGCTGAGCATGACTAAGGCTAAGTCCAACAACTTGTATGGCATAGTCTCCCAATTAAAATTGTTCCTAGGGATTGAATACTTGTGGGGTCTGATGGGAAATCATTCAGGATTGTTGTATAAGTTCTTAAAATGATTTTATATGAGCCTCAACATTAGCCTTGTCTTGCTTCCCTCTTTTTATTTGAATGTGGGACTCTCGAGCCACCCTTGCTACATCCACCTTCTAATAGTATCGATCTGGTGCTTAGATCATCTCTTCCACAAAGGGAATTCCATATGGTAATGAAAAAAAATTATTACTATAAGGTAGTAGACCATGCTCTTACAGAGGTAAGTGAGTGAATGGTGAGGGTTAAAGGAGAGAAATGTGGGAGCCCATGAGATGAGAAGAATGGGGATTTCATAATGAGGGAGAATGAGGTATATGACAAAGGTGGGGGAGTGAGGAAAGGAATATGGGAGGAGATAGGAATTATGGAAGATAAGGGGTTAGGCCCCATGGAAGGCTGAGTGGTTGAAGAAAATATCATATCTAGGGTGGTACTAGGTTGATTAGTGTAAGCTACTATAACCTATGGTAGGATTGTTAGGGTAGATGATGAAGTAATAAAGAGAGCCTAAGTGCTCAATTAGGTAGTAGTGATGTTGCAACCTATAATGGAGTAGTATAGGGGGATGGGGTGGTGGAAAAGGAAGCATAAGTAGAAAGAATGGGATCTATAAAACAAATCCTTTTCTAGGGAGAAGCCAATGGAGAATAGGAAATGGGTTCCTTGGTACTCTTGAGTTATGAGGACCCAACTGTAAGGTGTCAAGAGGGACCGTGTTGATGTTGTGGGGTCAAAAGATAAGGTAATATGGGAGGTAGCCATGTTAAAGGTGTTTGGGTGGCCATGACCTCAACTTCTGCTACTTATTTCTTTAAGGGTGTGTCCCCTACCTCCTCCCTACGAGTGTCTACTTCTTCTTCATCTCTACTTACTTCAATATAAAGGGTGGATTCTCCCTTAAACATGACTTATTATACGTGAAACTCATCCCATAGTTTCAAAAAAAAATTATATTGGCCCTCATCATACAATCCTTTGATTGGCTTATCGATTTCAAACCTATACTTGGTAAAGGCAACTTCCTTCTCCATAATTCAATCTAATTTGAAGAGCTAATTCCTCATCCTTTTTGATAACTTTTTAGTTGGGTCATATTTTTAGACCTGCATATAAAAAGACACTCATGGTTTAAGGGCATCTTATGTCATTTAAACTAGGTCCACATGATTTTGGGGTACATCCTCCATGGGTGACTTCCTCTCCTTGAAGTAAGGCTAAAGTTGATGTCTGAGAGTACTATCAGTCTTCAAGTTGACTATGTATCATGTCGGATCATAGTCCCATCGATCATTTATTAAATCAAGGCCATGCTCTACTATTTGGTTGTGAGGAGGTATCCCTTATGCCTTTTTTGCACTATGATGTTGTCTCATAAGAAAGGGACATCATATAAACCCATTTTAATCTTCCCCACCCCATATATGGAATCTACAACATTAAGTTAACAAGCCAATTCAAGGGCAAGGGTTCTATCAATTAGTGTGTGGGGAAGTTAGAAAGGCTCTCCACTGAAACTATGTGCTTGAATGAATTAAAAATGGGCTCCTCAAAATCAATTGATAGGAACTCTATTATTTGTAATATAGGCTTGTTGTCAATCTATCATTTTGGAGGTGATAGCTTATCAGCTATGGTTCATGAGAATTGGATCCATGAACTATTTTGAGAACTCATAATAGTCCCCATTATTTGATAGGATGTGAGTCCATATGGTGATGAGGGTCACCACATTATTAAAGTCCTCTGTATTAAAGGTGTTGAGTTAGAGGTACCTAGAAAAGAACTGGGAGTTCTATTACAAAATCAAGTGCACGAGGAAGGATGGGTACCTAAAGGTACTCCTCATCAAAAAATTATCCAACTCTATCCTCATGGTGGAGGTAATGTCTTCTATGAAGTCCATCTTGAACTCCTATCCCTTCTCAACCATAGTCATAAGGTAGAGTATGCCTAGTTATAAGTCATCAACATTATCATCAGTGTCCATGCCTGAGATGAAGGCCATCATGGATAGGGTGTCCTTAAAATTCTATGTGGGGAAGTTAACATGGGCACGGGTAGAGGATGCATCTTTTTGATCTCTTATTAATAAGATCTCTAAGTAAGCATGCCTTATTGGACCCTAAGGAATCTAAGACATTATGGAGGCTTTTAATTTTCAAGATAGTTGACTTTGAATTATACCTAAGCTGAAGCATTTATTTGATATTTTCTATGCTTATTTTTACCCATAAATGGGCATTGCCAATGATCACACCAATGTTAGTGTCGTATCTCTATGTGTAAAGAGAGATAAGTTTGGGGCATGGGTGCACATACAACACCATATATTGTGAAAATGTGTAGTCCCATATTTTGCATCTTTAAGAGCCATAATATTTCATGTTAATCCTATCCATAATTCAACCATGTGTGACCTCTCTCATATTCTTGGGATTTTGGTTAAACTCTAGGTCAAAAATGTCATCCACAAAGTCAGTTACCAAAGCCCATTTTTTTCACAATCCTTTGGTTACCTTTATGGTATTTAACAACATCTCCTTTATTTGAGCAGGGGATGAAGCATAGGATTTTCTCATGGTGTGCCTGAGAGGAGGATCTCTAATGCTTCTTGAACTATAGGTTATCTACTTTGAGGGGCATTTTCCACTTCTAGATGAGGATGTAGAGGTCTCCATATTTATATCTACTCTAATAATATTTCTTTGTCCTTACCTCAGATGACTGGATCGATGGTTATTTTTTTTCTTGTTTGACGTACAGAATCTCTTTCTTCTCTTTTCTATTTGTTTGATGCTCTCTCTAAAATTACAAAGTGTCAAGTGTTTGGCTTGAAATGAGAGAAGGGGTGCTTATTTTCTAGTGAAACTAGGTAAACCCATCATGAAAATTCAAAAATGAGTGTCTTCATAAATGATAAGGGTATCCCACATCCTCAAAGAGTTTTAAGTGAGGGATTGGTGGTGATCATCATGGGGAATTGCATACAATGGATTGTCTAACATAAATGGTAGGTAAGGCAGGTAGATAACCATATTTTAGAGAATGTTTTCAAATATTTGAGAAGATTGAGGGAAGGACATGTGTGATAAAATTAGTTATTAATGGAAATGGTAGTTATTAAAAAAGGAAACAAGAAAATGGAGGAAAATAAGGTGAAGGGAATAATAACAAGTGGAAAGAAAGATGTGATGAAAAAATAAAAGGAAAATGAATAATTATGTACAAATGGGAAGATGGGAAAGTCAATTGAAATGATTTAAGTCAATCCCATTGATAGGGATCTCTAATGCATTTCCCTCTTGGTTTTTCAATTCAAAAATGTTTCCCCATCTATTTTTGATAATGCAAAATGGCCCTCTCCAAAGAAAATCAAACTTCACATGCCATCCCAGCTAAGTGGATCACTAGTCATATTTGAGAACTAAGTCTCCTAATTTAAATATAAGGTTTGATGACTTCTTTTCAAACCATAATTTTACCAATTATTGATGGATGATATTTGAATCACTCTTTTATTCCCTTTATTCTTGGAGTTTGTGTAGTTTATCAAGCTAAACCTTCATTACTCTATTTTCTTGGATTTTGATAGGCTTTAAGAGCTATCACATTAGGATAAATGATGATATTGGCATAATCACTTACTTCCCATATACAATTTCATATGGGAAATTCTTTAGGATTTGTTTGGGAGCAACCCATAGTGTCATCCTTATGTACAAGTGCCACTCCCTCTCCTTGTCATCATTCATCCTCTTGATCAGCCTGAGTAGATTTTTATTTGTAGATTCTACTAACCCATTCCCTTGTGGGTACTAATTAGATGAAGTCTTTAATAATATCTTATTCCAAACAAAAAATTCATAAATCTTAGATTCAAGGAAGGCCTTTACATTATCAAAGATGACTATTTTAGGTGGGTCAAACCTAGTGATGAGCTCTTCTTAAAAGTTGAGGATCACATTCTTGATCACTTCCCTCAACAAGACCACCTCGGTCCATCAGGTGAAGTAGTCAGTGGCCACCAATATTAATTTATGGACTATGATTGAAACTAGGTCAATCATCTTGATAAATTCAAATCCCCATTGTGCAAAGGGATCATTAATCATGATCAGGGTGAGAGGCATGGCTGAATTTTTTTCTCTTTCTAGTGAAGAATTGACATTTTTAGCAATTCTTGATTGCTTGGTGGTAGTCCATAAACATGGTTAGCTAGTAATATCCTATTCACATGACTTTCATCATGGTAGTTTTGGTTAAGAAGTGACCACCATGGGGAGTTAAGTGCATATCTTGTAGAATTTTATCTAGTTGGGGCTTATCAACACATCAGAGGAGATCTCCATAAAATTTACTTTTGAATAGGACCCCTTGGACTAAAGTGTAGCTAGACCCTTGTAACCTATATAAATTCCTTTTATATATGGGGAGTTCATTAGGATACCTACTATTTTTCATGAAGTAGACTCTATTGGTCAACAAAGACCCATCCATTTTGAATTAACTCATTAACACTACTTTAGGTGTGTTTTGATTCTCAATTAGGACATCTATGCACTGATTTAGGTACTCATAGATCCCTCTCCCTCTGATTACCTTTGTCAACCTAACTTCTAAATCATATTTAAGAATAACTAAAATAGCAAACAAAGATAATTTTCCACTACAAATAAACACAAAACATCACATCCTCTTCATTGTATATGGGGAACAGAATATAGAGGGTACATACAAAGTGTCCAAAACATATCTATGAGGTGTACTTGTTAATGTTGTAGAATAAAAATCCTAACTATTAATATCTTAGTCTATTACAATTGTTTTTCATAAGCTAGTAAAAATTTTAAAAGGCAATAACTATCCCCTTATAAGAGAAATGAGATCTAAATAAATATGTGAGGTGAATTCTTGAGGGAAGCAATATCTTGAGAATCCCTCACTCTAACCCATGATGACATCATTCAAATTGAAAGGAGATCTCAAGCTCATGAGTGCAATTGGTATCTAGATACTAAATATGGTACACCTACATTATTCTGTTAAGGCCACTATGCCTTAGAGAAACAAGGTGGTGCCATGTGTGGAGAGCCACATCAATCTTCCATTCACCATTTAGTGGGGCTCATTTGTTTTTTCAGCCAATGGCATTATTTAGAGGCTAGACCTAAAATGAAAAGGATTTAAAGAGTGTAGGACTACCACATGTCAATTTCATGCTCCAATTGAGTGAAAATAAAGTCTCCTCAAGTTGGATGAGCATTGTACTTCCACATGTTGAAAATGGATGAAGGATAGAACATAGGCAAAATATGAGGAATGGGGCTCAAAGAAGAAAGGGACTGAAAGGGGATCTGTTAGAAGGCTCCAAGTAACTGTGGAGCTATCGAGTTAGCCTAACAAATAAAGTAAAAATATTGAAAATAAAAAAGTGGATTATTGATCCATAGTTCTTGGTGACTCGCGAGGGCATCTACTTGTGGGTAGGAGAACCCAAAATATCTAGAACTTGGACCAATCAAAATAAAATTACAAAATTGGGAGAAAGGTGTGGAAAACTAAAATATTTGAAGGTCCACCTACAAGGTTACCCATTCTTCCTCTTTTTCTTGGGTATTCTTGCTGAGAGCCTTAAATATTATATCTAGATCAATGATCTCCTTGAAGAAAATGTTTTCCAAGATCTTAACCACTACCAGTGTCTACAATTCTAACTAGGCAAGTAGATGAAAAATTTTCTCCACCTCAAAGACCTTAGGTGATTGATTGAGGGATACAAAGATGGTCTAGTCATTCTATCTTTTCTCAAGTAGTACCTTGATTTGGTCCTCAAGGAGGATGTTATTATCAACTAATAAAGGGGAGGGGAGTCCCATCTAGATTAATTCCTCTATCCCTAACTTTCTTAGACTACCTATTCCAAGGCATTAAGGAATGTCTTACATTTTTTTTCTACCTTGTTGTAACCAAAAAATCATTAGCCCTTACCATTGCCTACCTTCATTTAGTCACACTTGATATCCATAACACTTTGGGAGAAACATTGTAGAGCTTTTGAACAAGTCTCTGCGGCTCTAGAACCTTTATGGAGATGAAAGTAATCATATAGTTAATAGATATACTTACTTAGGAAGATAACTTATGTACATATATGATAAAGGTTAGTGCTACCTTAGGTTTTCCTTTGTGGTCTTGATTTATTCCTAATAGGATCTATATAGCTATTAGACTATGGGAAGGATCACAGTGGCCTATATGTGAGTAGTAAGGTCATTTTTCAACTTTTTAATCTCTTAGTCCTTGATCGAGGAGTGTTATTATGCCTAGTGATATAAATTTTAATATGACCAAATTAAATCATAAATTTTTTGGAGAACTTCAACCAATTCCTTCTCTTTTTCTTGTAGCTTGATCTCGATAGCTAATTATAAGCTAGCCTCTTCTTGGACATTTTTATTTGAGACACTACCCTAGATATCAACCCATGGCTTATTAAGGTCAATATCCTTGGACTTAACCTTAGAATTAAGGTGATCAACTATATAATTTACTTTAGAGAGATCCAACTTGGTTTTTTATAACTATCGGGGTGCCTTCATATAGTCCATAGTCATGGACTTCTATGTTTCTTCCATGACCTCAACCCGATCAGTGGGCCAACCTTGACTAATGTTAAGGCCAAAAACTTGTACGATGTAGTATCCTAGTTGAATTTGTTCTTGGGGCTTGAATTTCTAAGTCAGATTGGAAGTCAATAGGGATTTCTATGTAGGGTCACAAAATGACCGCATATGAGCCTCAACATTAGCCTTGTCTTGCTTCCCTCTTTTGCTTCTCATGTGGGACTCTCGAGCCACACTTGGTACATCCACCTACTATTGGTATCAATATATTACTTATATCATCACCCCCATAAAGGGATTTCCCTACAATATCGTAAATGGAATAGTTATTTGTTGTTGTGAGGTAGCAAACCCTGCTCCTATAGAGGCAAGTAAGTGAATGGTGATATTTGAAAGAGAGAAAGGTGGGAGCCCATGGGGTGGGAAGAATGGGGATTGCATCATGATGGATGATAAAGGCAAGGGATTGAGGAAAAGCATATGGGAGGAGATAGGAATTATAGAAGAGAAGGTGTTGGGCCCTGTAGAAGGCTGAATGGTTGAAGAGAAGATTAGAGCTAGGGTGGTGCTAGGTTGAGCAGTGTAAGGTGTTACAACCTATAATGGGACTACTAGGGTAGATGATGAAGTGAGAAGGGGATATGAAGTGCCCAATTGAGTAGTAGGTGATGTTTTAACCTACAATAGAGTATTAGAGGGGGATGGGGTGGTGGAGAAGGAAGCAAAAGTGAAAAAGAGGGGATCCACAAAATGAATATTTTTCTAAGGAGGAGCTAGTGGAGGGATAGAAACGAGTGCCTCAATGCTCTTGAGTTGGGAGGATAGATTCATAAGGTGTCAAGAGGGATCCTACTATTTCTATTGGGTTAATAGATAAGGTAATATTAGAGGTGGCCATGTTGAAGGCACTTGGGTGGCCATGACCTCCACTGCTATTACTTCCTTCTTTAAGGGCATGTCCCTTGCCTACTCCTTAGGAGTGTATACTTATTATTCTTCATCTCTAATTAATTTAATCTCAGGAGTGGATTATCCCTCAGATGTGACTTCTTCTAGGTGAAACTCATCCTTGAGTTTCTCAAACTTTTCATCTTGGTCTTCATCATGTAATCCCTTAGTTGGCTTGTCAATTTCAAACATGTACTTGGTGAAGGTATCTTCCTTCTATGTGGTCCAATTTGTTTTAGAGAGTTATTTCCTCATTATTTTTGAAAACTTTTTAGTTGGGTCATATTTTTGGACCTTGGTATAAAAAGAATCCCATATATTAAGGACATATTTTATTATTTAGATCAGGTCTACATGATTTTGGGGGGCATCCTTTGTGGGTGACTTCATCTCCTCCAAGTAAAGTCAAGCTTAATGCTTCGGAGTGCTAGCAGTATTCAAGTTGACTATATATCCTATCAAATCATAGTCCCATCAGTAATTTATCAAATCAAAGTTGAGATCTGCTAGCTTGGATAAGAGCAGGCATCCTCGGTGCCTTTTTTCCATTTGGATGTGGTCTCTTATGAAAGGGACATCATATAAGCCCATTTTCTTCTTCCCCACCTCATAAATTGAATCCACTACATCAAGTTGGTGGGATAATTTAAGGGCTAAGGTTTTGTCAGTTAGTGTGTGGGGAAGCCAAAAGTGCTCTCCATTGAAACCATGTGATTAGATGAATGAAAAATGGGCTCCTTAGAACTAGCCAATGGGAACTCTACTATTCATGAGCCAAGCTTTTTTCCAATATATAATTATAGAGGTGATAGCCTATTGGCTAAGGTTCATGAAAACTAAATCTATGAACTATTCTGAGAACTCATAGTAATCCCTAGTCTTTGAAAAGATGTGAGTCCATATGGTGATGGGGATCTCCACATTGGGAAAGACCTTTGTATCAAAGGTGTTGAGCTAGAGGTACTTGGAAAAGAACTAGGAGTTCTAGTACAAAATAAATTGTACAAGGAAGGATGAGTACCTAAAGGTACTCATCATTGAGAAATTCTCTATCTCTATCCTCATGGTGGAGGTGATGGATTTGACAAAGTTCATCTCAAACTCCTATCCCTTCTTATCCATAGTGATAAGGTAGAGCATGCCTAGCTGGAAGTCATCAACATTATCATCAGTATCCATGCCTAGGATGAAGGCCAACATGGATAGGGTTTCCTTCAAATGATATGTGGGGAAAGTTAATAGAGGCATGGGTAAAGGAATCATCTCTATGAACTATTCTTTGAGGAGATATCTGAGGAAGTGTGCCTCCCACACCCCAAATAATCCCATATATTTTGGAGTCTTCTAATGTTATAGATAATGGAAATTTAATTATAATTGAGTTAAAACATTTATATAATATTTTCCATGCTTATATTTACCCATAAATGGGCATTATCAGTGATCACTCCAAGACTAGTGTCATATCTCTCTTCACAAATAGTGATAATTTTGGGGCACAGGTGCATATACAACAACATGTATTGTGCTAATGTGCATTCCCATTTTTTGCATCTAAAAGATTCATACTCTTTCTTACTAATCCTATCTATCATTTGAGCATGCGTACTCTCCCTCTGCTTCTTGGGATTTTGCGCTAACTCTAGGTTGAAAATGTCATCCACAAAGTTGGTTACCGAAACCCATTTTTTCAATGGTCCCTTAGTTTCCTTTATGGTATTTAATAACTTATCCTTCACTTGATTATGGGATGAAGCATAGGATTTACTCATGGTTTGCCTAGGAGGAGGATCTCCAATGCTACTTTAACTATAGGTTCTCTACTTCAAGTGATGTTTGCCACTCCCATATGAGGATGTAGAGGCTTCCATATCTATATCTGATCCAATAATATTTCTATATCCTTATAAAGGATGACTATATTAATGGTTATTCACTATCTCATTTGACCTATAGAATATCTTTCTTGCCTTTTCAATTTTCTTGATGCTCTCTCCAAAATCACAAAGTGTCAAGTGTTTGGCTTAAAATGAGAGAAGGGGTGTTTATAAGCTAGTGCCACTAGGTAGACTCATCATGGAAATTAAAAAATGAGTGTCTTCATAAATGGTAAGGGTGGTACACATGTTTGAAGAGCCATAAGTGAGGGATTGGTGATGATCATCATGTGAAATCTTATACAATGGATCATCTGACATAAATGGTAGGTAAGGTAGGTAGATAACCATCTTTTAGAGATTTTTTTTGAAGATTTGGGAAGATTGAGGGAAGGACATGTGATGATCAAATAAGTCACTTATGCCAATGTAAATTATGAAAAAAATAAGCAACAAACGGGAGGAAAACAAGGTGAAGGGAAAAATAATGAGGGCAAAGAAAGATGCCATGGAAAAAACAAAAGAAAACTAACTAATTATGTACAAAAGGGAAGATGGGAAAGTTAGTTGAAATTCTTTATGTTAATCCCATTTATGGGGATATCCAATGCATTGCCTTCTTAGTCTTCCAATTCAAAAGCATTTCCTTGTTTATCATTGATAATTCAAAATGGCCCTCTCCAAAGAGAATCAAACTTCAAATGTCATCTCAACTTCATAGATCATTGGTCATATTTGATAACTAAGTCTCTTGGTTTAAATCTAAGGTCTAACAACTTATTTTCAATCCATTATTTTACCGATTACTAATGTATAATATTTGCATCACTCATCTATTCCCTTGTTTCTTAGAGTTTGAGAAGTTTGATAAGCTAAACCTCTATTACTCTATTTTATTTTATTTTGATAGCCTTTAAGAAATATCACACAGAGATCTTTGATGATATTGGAATAATCACTTCCTTCCTATATATAAACTCATATGGAGAAGTCTTTAGGATCTGTTTGGGAGTGATGTTATCAATCCATTATGTCATCCTTATGTACAAGTGCCACTCCCTCTACTTGTCATCATTCATCCTCTTGATCATCCTAATCAGATTTTTGTTTATATATTCCACCAACCCATTCCCTTATGGGTAATAATTGGATGAAGTCTTTAGGAATATGCCATTCCATAGTGAAAATTTAGAGATCTTAGATTTGAGGAAGGCCTTTAATTTATCAGAGATGACTATTTTAGTCAAAGAAAACCTAGTGATGAGCTCTTCTAAGAAACTAAGGATCACATTCTCGATTGCTTCCCTCAGTGGGACCATCTCAATCTATCAAGTGAATTATTTAGTGTCCATCAATATTCATTTATGTCCCATGCTTAAGATCATTTTTATCATATTGATAAAGTAAAAGACCTATTGTGCAAAGGGCTCATCAATCATGATTGGGTTGAGAGGTATGGATGAATTTTTTCTCTTCTTGGTGAAGAATTAGCATTTTTGGCACTTCTTGACCGATCGATGGTATTCCAAAAATATGGTCAACCAATAATATCTTATGCACATGACCTTCATCATGGTAGTTTTGGTTGAAAAGTGACTAATCGGGGGAGCAAAGTGCATATCTTGGAGAATTTTATCCACCTGGGGCTTATCAACACATTAGAGTAGATCTCCATCAAAGTTCCTTTTGAATAGGACCCTTTAGACTAATGTATAGCTAAAACCCTACATCCTATAAACCCCTACATTATGTGTTGGGAGTTTATCAAGATACCTACCGATCTACATGAAGTAAACTCTGACAGTCATCCAAAACCCATCCATTTAAAATTGGTTCACTAAGATACTTTGGATGAATTTTGATTCTCTATTGGGACATCTACACACTGAGATAAGTACTCACAAATCCCTCTCCCTCTGATTAACTTTGTTATCCTAACTTCTACATTTTATTCCAAGATCTTGGTGATCAAATTGGCCCATTTTTCTATAATCTTTCCTTCCATGATGTATTCATGGACACTTTAGTGTGACATGTACACCATTATTTTCCTACCTACTACCAAGTGCCATAACTTCTTATGAATTTTAACAATGGTGAATGATTGTCTCTCTACAAAGTTATATTTGGTTTCATACCAAATCACAACATTCTAGATTAGAACATGATTGGGTGCTCTTCTCTTCCCTCTTCCTTTTGAGTTAGTATAGCCATGAGGCTATGCTCACTCCCATAGATTCACATGATGAAGTATTTAGAAATTTTATCATTAAGAAGTATGGGTGTAATAAATATTATGCTTTTATTTATTTAAATATTAATCTACCCTCAGGTGTCCATTTAAAAAATTGGTTCTTATTTAGCATTAGGGTTATTGGCTTAACCAATCCAACAAAATTTGATATGAATATACTGATGAAATTGATATTTTTGGGGAAATATTTGACCCCTTTCTTGTTCACTAGTAAATATAGGTCTCCAATGGCCCTTATCCTTTCTATATCAATGGAGATCCCATCTTTGGATACTACATATCCAACAATTTTTCCCTAGGGAACATCAAAGACACACTTTTTAGGGTTTAGGGATACCCTAAACTCTTTCCACCTTTGGAAGACCTTTTCCAAATGGTCAAAGTGGTCTTATTTGCTCTTATAAAATATAGTGAGATTATCTAGGTAGATGAGGATTATCTCATTAATTATCCCTTTGAAGGCCACATCTATCACACACTAAAATGTTGCTCCAACATTAAAAAGGCCAAAAGGAATCTTCACATATTCAAAGTTTCCCTAATTTGTGGTGAAATGAATTATGTGTTGATCATATTCTTTCACCTATATTTGGTTATACCTAAAGAAACCATCCAGCGATGAAAACATCTCTACTCCTACTACTATTTGGAGGATTTGTTCCATGGATGGGAAAGGGTAATGTTATTTCAAGGATGCCTTGTTTATATTTCAAAAATCCACACATAATCAAATTTATCCACTCTTTTTTCATATAGGAACTAGGTTGGATACCCAAGTCGATTGCTTGATCAAGTATATGATCTTTAAGTCGATTAGCTTCCTTAGTTGTTAGGCCATTAGGGACTCAATATTTGGGTTCACTAGCCTTTATTTTTGACTAACTAGATTAGCCCCTTACATCAAATATATGGTGTGCTGAATGACCTCTTGATCATACTCCTTGAGGTCATTATACGTCCATGATATGCCACCTTCATATTTGTCACGAAAGACACTAGTTGCTCATTGTCTCTATGAAGAACCTCCTTTATAACCTTTAGCTTTCTTACAACCCCAAAATAATGATAAAAATGATCACTTTATCTATAAAAATATGTATTTTTACTTATTTTCATCATCAAAATTGAATAGATTTTCTAAGGTGATGAGACCTTTCAGGAGCTTGTTGGTTTTAAACTATATAATCTACTCTCAATAGGCATCCTTAGTTTTTAGATGAAGTTATTATATAAACTTGTAATATTATTAGTAAGTATCATTTTCACAAAAATTATAGTTATAGTCATTATCTAGGATAGTGGGTCTGATGATTACCTACACTGCTTGTTCATTTATGAATAAGTCCATTACTAGGTCAAATTGGGAGCCCACTATTGCCATCCTATCACCCTCTACATTTTCATTTCTTAGGATGATCTAAATATTAAAGGATTAAAAATATTTAATTATGTCCCATATGTGGTATTTGTAAGATCTCATGCATATATTCTTTATGGTTGTTACCCATCTTACCTATCTCACTACTAATTTTGAGTCATTGAATACCCTTAGCTTCTTCATACCCATTAACTTGGTGAGACCAAAGCCATGGACTAAGGCTTAATATTATAAATAATTATTTTTATAGGTAAACTAAAATTGAAAGGCCTAGAGGGTCTCTTTTCTAGAGGGGGATGCTAGTTAGATATCAGCCCTAGAGCCGATCTTGCATTTCACACCATCAAAATACAACATACAGAAGTTGAACTTGTCCTTGAGATTTTTACTTTCATATCCATAATTTTTCATGACCTTAGGGATAACCTATTATTAATCATGAGTAACATAAGTTCCAAGGCCTATCACATCAAATTTTATGAATGGGTCACTTTTAATAAATGCATTAATCATGGCCTCCTCTTCAAGGCTTCTATTTTCAGCTACCCCTTCTTCTTTGATCATTTCAATGTAGTGCATCTCCATCTTTAAGAAGGAGGTGTACATTAATTTTAAGTTCACAATTACCTCATCCATTATATGTTTTATGTGAAGAGTTTTAGATATCACCTTCAACTTTGACTTATACTGTATCCTTAGAATCAAGTCAGACCAGTCCAATGATAGATAATCACTAATCTTGGCAGTAAAATATCTTGATAAACATACCCTAAAAATGGGCAAGATGTCTATCACTACAATGTATTTTGACATAGTAATGCTTAGACATAATATAATGTGAGGGGAAGGGCTTAGATAATCCCTAGGGTCTAAACCTTCTTTTCATATAGTTGCATCACCACTTTATTTAAGTGTTCATATTTCAATTGTAGCACCTCAGCTATTTGTTTGGGCATAATTGTGGTTCTCACACCTAAATCAATCATGAAATTATGTATAAACCTCTTACCCATAATCAAATTCATGTATAATGGGGTGAGTTTTGTTTTAATAATCCTTTCTTTCATATTGATGAATGTAGAGGGTACTTGGGGCTATGTAACCATGCTAACTTCCTTCCCTTTTTCTTTTGCAATATTTGCAACTAGATTTCATTTTGAAAGCTTCTCATTCTCCTTTAAGGCCTCCTTTAGTAAAGTCTTTTGTTTGGGGATAGATAGGACATCCCAAATGGAGATGTTAATCGATACCTTCTTCAGTTGCTTAATCATATTATATGACTTTGGAGGTGAAACCTCAAGGTCCTTTGCCTTGATTTATACCATCTCACCCCACTTTTAATAGACCATGGGTGTAGGTTATGCCAATGGAGTCCTTTAAAAGTTTATTTTGGGCCTAGAGAAAGCCTCAGGGCTTTTACCTAGCATTTTATTGGAGTATGTATAATAGTCTAATTGAACCTATGGAGCTTTGTATACCAACACTTCATTAGCAAAGACCACATCCTCACCTTCCATCTAAGATAAAAGTGCATGATATGAGTCTATTTATTCCTCTTACTACATGGACATACACTAAATTTATTCCATCATCACGATGTCTTCAACTCTCAGAGATTGGTATGTATAGGTCAAGTTTGGTACATTCCCTTGTCACCTCTACTCAATGACCTTCTATTGTCAGTTTCCCCTCAGACATTTTTGGGGTCCATGGGGTTCATTAAAATGGAATCACCATGAGTTAGAATCATCTACCAAGTTATTCTAGCTAGCCATTAACTCTCTATTCACACTTGGTGACACTATGTGTAAAGGGTCTAAGACTATAACCATCTGGTTTATGGGATGCATATGATGGTTTGGTACTTGGTGGTTAAAATTTTACCTTTCTTGGTATTGATTATATTGGTAAAGTGGTCTTCTCTCTTAATATTTGTTGTAAGAAGCTTTTGGAGGTGTATCTTGTTGCCTCTTAAGATTGATTATCTCACTGGAGAAGTTCCTCAAAATACTCTTCATATCATTCATTTCAGTTATCAATGAAGATGCAACATATGTGCTTTCTTAATTAGGTGAGTACACATAAATGGAAGGGGGTGGGGTTATTAAGGTGCTTGAGATCTCTTTTAGTAAAGGTATAGATATCTCAAAGAATATTGACATTGTTGATTGAGGAGGGAACATTTCTACATTTATCAGGTTATTCTTGGCCCTTATCATGATGTCATATACATCCAATAGTGTCTAGCCTCAGAGTGATTAGATCATGACCACAATATCCAAATTGAGGGTTTTAAGAAATAACACAATCACCTTACCCATAGATGGTCAAGTTGTCAATGGGATCCTTTGCCAGGTCATTTCGAACCTAGAATTAAAATCAACCATAGCTTCTTATGGGGCCATTTTGATGGTTATAAACTATTTTTAGAGGGATGATCAGTATACCTTCTCATTAAAATAATTAAATAACTTACTACCTAGGTCATCCCAAGTCCTAATCAAGTTGGCTGGTAAAGATTGGTACTAGTCAAGAACTCACCCTTTGAAGAAGGTTACTAGTAGCCTTAGGGATATATTCTATGTGTTAACATAGTGCATGGTACACACATTAGCTGTATATTGGAGGTGTTAAGTATCCATCTTAAAGTATTCTCTCAAAAAATTGGGAAGTTCCTTTAAAACATTGGTAGGGATTAGATCCCATACAATTGGGGGTATTAGAGGGATAAATGGGTTACTATTATCCCATAATACAAAGTTCCTTGGTGGGCTTAGATGTGCCATTTTCTTTATTTATTTATTTTTATTGTTGTTGTGTAGTAAAAGACCCTAAGGCTCTTTGGTCAGTAGGAGATCCCAAAGGTGGAGTTAGTATATTTAGATTATTTGTAGTCTATGGTATTTTTATGGGCCTATGGCTCATAAACTTAAGCTTCTAGTTGGCTAGACTAATAGATACGGTCCCACTGGGCATGCCAAAAAAGAAAACTATTTATGCCTAAAAATCTTGCTTTAGGTAAAATAAACTCTATGGGAATCTTTACAGCTATGGGATTGAATGTGGTCTATAAAGTGACCTTTGAGATTTTAGAAGCTAGTTCTTCATTCAAATTTGGGTAGAAGGGATAGGAGGAAGGGAAACAAATGATACAAAGAACTAAATCTATATGGAGGCAATACACCTAGATGTTTGAAATATTTACCTACATTTGTATAAAATAGCATGAATCCTTAACACTATAGACCATAAAGGAGCTTGACACATGAATTAATATCTACAATGCAAGTAAATATCTATACTATAGAAGAAAAAGAGATAAAATAGAAAATAAAGATAATTTTCCACTCCAAATTAACACATAACATCACATCCTCTTCATTTTAGATGGGGAAAAAAATATAGAAGGCCATATAGGACATGTACAAATCATCCAAAACACATCCATGAGGTGTACCTATTAAGGTTGTAGAATAAAAAACATAACTATTGCTATTCTAGTGTATTACAATGGCTGCTTATAAGCTAGCAAAAAATTACAAAAAAATAATGACCAAACCCTTACAAGAGAAATGAGCTATGAATAAATAGGTGGGGTAAATTCTTGAGGGAAGCAACACCTATAGATTCCCTCATTCTCACCCATTATGATGCCATTCAAATTAAAACGAGCTCTTGAGATCATGAGTGAAATTGGCCTTCAGATCCAAGATATGGTGCAACTGTATTGTTCTATTAAGGCCACTATGCCTAGGAGAAATGAGGTGGTACCATGCATGGAAAACCACATCAATCTTCTCATTCACCACTTAGTTGGTCTCATCTTTCTTTTCATCATATAATGGCAATGTTTGGAGGTCCAACCCAAAATGAAAATACTTTGGAGAGCACAAGACCACCACATATCAAGCTCACACTCCACCCAAGTGAAAAGAAAGTCTCCTTGAGCTAGATGATCATCATACTACCACATGTTGAAAATGGATGAAGGCTGTGACTTAGAAAAAAATTTAGGAATGAGGCCCAAAGAAGAAAGGGACCAAAAGGGGATCTGCTAGAAGGTGCCAAGGAACTACGTATATGCCAAGTGATCTCTAAGAAAAAAGTGAACCACTCCAAAATAAAAACATGGATTATTGATCCACAATTATTATTCAGTAAATTATTTGAGACAAAATATCCTAAGGACACTTTTCAAAGTTCCTAAGGGAATTTTAAAAAATTCCAAATGACATTTTAAAAGAGAAAAGGGCACAAATTATTTTGGTAAATTTGTCTAAGATAATTTTCCCAAAGGCAATAATTGTTCAGAGTTTTTATTCTAAGGTAAAAGACTAAGGACATAATTATTTCAATAAAATTGTCCCACAACAATTTCCATAAAGGTCAACTTCTTTCAGACATTTTATTCGATACACAAAGCCCAAAGATAAAGTTCTAATAAAAGGTACAAGGCAAATATTTCAAGTAAAATGTCTGAAACTAAAGGATCCTATTCAAAATCCAAAATCTTTTTAGTTGGACAAATTTTTTGATATAAAAGGTATGAGAAAAATAACCCCATGCAAAATTCCTAAATAATCAAATTCTTTCAAGGAATTTATTTTACAACAATTTCCCCAAAGACATGATTACATCAACTAATTTATTTTGAAAATGTTGATCTAGCAAGGTGTTGAGAAGTGTGCAAACATCAAAATCAAGCTCAATAGTCATCCATTTGGTCCCAAAGATTGATGGTCACATAGATGTCATTGACATTCCCATGGATGTTAATTGATGGGTGTACATACATCAAATTAAATCCATGGTAGATGACTATTAATGTTTAAATATCTTAGTGATGATCATGTAGACATCAAATACATTAATGAAAATGTCAAATAAATTTATGAAGATCTCAAAATTTGAGATCATGAAGTAGCCATTAGAATTCACAAAATAGGATCAATGATTATCATTCATTCATATAGATAATCCAATGATGAGTAGTGACTAATAGTTTAATGGACTAGGTATATTAATGGTTTATGTTTAATTCTAGATCAAATCTTATGACAAGTGGTGACTGGTAGGTTAGAGGGTCTAGGTAGATCTAAAGGAGTGCATTTAAGCATACAAAGGTAGATCAATAGCATGTGAGCTGAGGAGTTACGACATGGAGTAAGCACAAGAGCTAGAAGACGAGTAGAGGATCCTAAGGATTAATGTGCCTTTGACATGTGGTGTAAGCTTGGAAAAAGTTAACAAGTCAAGGGGTAAGATCAATGGTTGGTGCTTGATTGTGCATATCAAGATCAATAGAGTGAGCGAAGGTCAATAAGTTAATAGATCCTGAGTCATTTTGCTAACAACCAATGAACAAATGATCGATCTAAGACATATTCAACTAGGGTCAATGGAGCATTTTGACTTGATCAAAGTAAATGAATGGACCCAAGATGGAAGAAAATACATGGAACTAAGCTCAAGATCAACCCATGTTCAGCCAAGATAAAAAATGAGGACAAAGCATTGCTATCAGAGATTTATATAAGTAGAATAGGTATTTTATTTCTAATATAGGCTAAAAGGATGGAATCAAGTAGAGTGTCATCTATATAGACTATAGGAAAACCAATAACCTTAGATTGGTTTTATAACTATAGGATAGACCTATGATCTAGACATGAAAGTGGAACAGATAGATGACTAAATCAAAGGGTCTTTATCCTTTAGCATGGTCATAGTCTCGAGAAGAAGCCACCTAAAAAAGCACAAAACCATGATTTGGTCAAATCCATGAGTATAAGGTTTTGTCCTCAATCAATAGATGGTATGAAGGATAAAACAAGGTCTAGTGTTGGGAACTATAACTAGGATCATTCAATGCATCCTCAGAACCTTTGGGTACTTTCTTACTCAACAAGCCATGGGCAGTGTCCTAATGGATCAAAAATGTGGTGAGGTTTTCATTGGCTAAGGAGCAAAAAGTGATGTCTCAAATTCATTTAATGACTTAGGAAAAAGTTTTCTTTTACTACTAGTGTGCTCCCACATTATTTCTTTCTCTCTCTCTCCTCTCCTATATATCCTGGTCTCATTCCCATTGAAGGGGTTATCATCTATTAAAATTAAACATTTCCTTTTTTGGACAAGGATATTCATCAAGAGTCTTGCAAAAGTGTGCTCATTTGATATGGTTAAACCCTATCAAAATATTCTAGGAACTACCTTTTGAAGTATAGGATCAACTCTTTGCCTATATCTTATCTTTAATTAGTTCTTAGTATGCTTTTATATGGTAAATTTATGAACGACATTCTTCCTAGTTTTTTGTCCTTATACTTGCCTCTTTGAAGGTGTTTTCAAACTAGCTTTCAAGTCTAAACTAGTTTTCTACTTAGAACTTCTTCTAGGACAAGGTGTTTCTAACTCATTTTTGCTTTTTAATATTCAGAAGAAATAAGAAACTAAAGATAAATGGTTAGGGGTTAGATGATACCCAGATGAAGTTGCACATCGTATCTAGACGATTGAAGGAGCTCCTCTTTGGCTGTGGAGGATGACACCTATAAAAAGAATAAGATTGAATAGAAAAATGTTAGAGACAGATATGGTGGACTACCAAGCAATTGCTTAGTCCCAAAAGTGCAAAGACTTCCTTGAGGGATGACATTCCACTTATTTGACAAAAGAGTGTTGCAAGAAGAAATGGTGAAAGACTAAACAAAAGAAATAGAGATAATGCGTACCTATATTCTGTTGTCAGTCTATCACACTCACCGACGTCGGTTAGTCTACCAGCATTGGTTAGTTAAGTTGTCGATGGTGGTTATTCTACTGGCATCGATAGGGGTAATTGTCGATGTTGGTCAGGGCAATGGCCTTGGATGGGTTTGTGGTCGACAGAGGGGTCTGGAAGGAGTCTGGGTCTATGCAGGGTTACAGGGAGATGAATAAGGTTCACAGAAAGACAAAGGTAGATGATAGGTTGTCAAAAAGGGTCAAGATAAAAGGAGGTCTTTATAGCCTCTCCAGGAAGAAGTCAAGTCTGGTTGAAGGTTAGGTCTAGTCTGGTAGTATTTAGAGATAGCAAATTGACTAAGTTATTCTAAATTACTAAAATGAAAGGGCAGAAGAAATACTTAGCTCTAGTGAAAAGAAGAACCAAGATGTCGAACACTTATGCCTATTACAGTTGATGTCTAGGTCCCCGTGCAATGCTTCAATCCAATTTGGAGCGACTGGTGTAGAGTCTTTGTGGCCAAGGGAGCGTTAGTTAAAGTCTGATGTATGTTGATGTCTCAGAGTCTGAGAGGAAGAGAGAGAGAGCTAGATCCAAGCGAGCGAGAGTCCCAAAAATGATTGATAAGAGCTAAAGGCTTAACTCTACATTAGATGTCAATTTATGTAACCGACGTCGGCAATCCCACTGGCGTCGACCGATAGTTGACCGACGTCGGCAGGTAGAGAACTGGTAAAAGGGATTAATAGACTATTCTCCATCTGCCAAGTACATCGTCTATTGGAGAATGGTCAAAGGTCAGGTTAAATACACATGAGACTTAGTTAGGAGGTTAGGGAGGAGTAATAATAGGTCTTAGGTGAGTCATGGGGTGAGAAAAGGTCTAAAGGCAAGGTGTCCAAGGTGATGTGTCAAGAGTGAGGTGTCGAGGGTGATGTCATTAATTTAAAATAAGTAATTTATTTTAAATTAATAAGATGTGTAAGGGTTAAGGAGAGGACCAAGGGAGAGTCGACACATTTTAGGTGTCTACATTTGCCCCTTTTTGTCTTGTTGGTTATTTTGGATGAACTGCAAGACAAAAATAGGAGTAGATGCCCCAGGTATGGTGACAGGTATTCCCCCTCAAAGTGGGAGTCGAGGGAAGGTAACCTTATATAGGATGCCAATTTAATAGGCAGTGGATGGGTTATGGTGAAGTTTGAGTTTGAACGCTGCAATAGTTGGGATTGCACATATACCACTTCATGTGATAGGTAGGTCAAATTGTTGCGGTCGAGGTCGAGAAGTGCTAAAATCAAAATAACCGGTCCCCAGCATTTAGTCGTAGCTAATTGGGTTAAACGATCAAAGCTGTAGCTCCAATGGTCGTCGTGTTCCAAGTATCTCGAGCTTAGGAAGTGCTCTTGAAAAATACAAAAATGTCACACAAGTAGTGGGGATCAACTGGAGCGCGATCCGATACTTGTGAGGGTCGTAATATGAGGTGCGCACAATTTTGCTATCTATTCGTGAGGTAGCATACATGCAATCAAAACAACCAAGGTAGAGTTGTCTCAAAAGTGGTCATGGTTAGAGGAAATAGGTGTAATTTCCATGGTTGTTGGTCAAGTCAGATTGAGATATAAGTGAGCTTAAAGGTTGTTTGTTGTGGTCAGGGAGATGTATGTGATCTCTAGTGTGCCCCATGAGAAGTTGAAAGTGACTTCTACAGTATTAGGGTTGGTTGATTGGTCATGCTTTGGTTAAAGGTTAGATGGTTGGTCCATCAGGTAGATGGATGAATGAAATGGCCATCATCATTAGGGAGACAAATGGGGGAATGGCCGAGCTAACCTCAGAAGACTGAGTGCTGCCTACATAGCCCCTATTGTAAGGGGCATCAAACCAATGTAGTTCAAAAAAAGGGTCCAAGTGGTCAATAGTTGGTCATGTCAGCATTTCCCATATGTGTGATGGTACATGCTTGAAATGATGAAGATATGATGATGTGATAGCCTTTTCCATATTATGTCATGGTGTATTCTATAATATTGGTAATGTGGTCTTTCATCCCTAGCAATTTTCCATATTGGTGATGGTGTATGCTAAAAATGAATTGTAGATGATGTTATAGCCTTTTCCATATTGTGTGATGGTGTATTCTATAACATTGGTTGTGTGTGGTCAATAGTTTCCATGTGTATTATCTTCCATAAAAACTAGTGTGAATGGGCTAAGATGTCATGTTAGTGGTCTGAAAATGTTTGGTTTGGTTGGGTTTGGTTTGGTTAGATAATGATTTGATTGTATGTGACCAAAGTGTGTAAGAAGTGAAAGGCGCATTGCTATTTCATTAACAAGGACCATAATGATGGCATAGATAAGGCTTTTGCAAACAAAAAGCCTTGTTCATGCATTACGTCGTTGACCACAGGTTTGTGTTAGAGAAGTAGTCAAATCACTTGACGTTAAGTGAGCTCAAAATCCCTTGAGTATGTTGGGGTGATAGGCATGATTGTGTGAGATGTAAGGATAGGGTAACCCCTTTTTTTTGGCAGGGATAACTTTGCCCCTTTTATAGGTGACCCTGAGAATGACTATAGACAAGTCCATGATTTAATAATTTGTCAGTCATTTTTTTTTGTTTTTTTTTGTTTTTTGTTTTTATGGCGGACTGATCAATGCGGGAAGTCCACTTGGGGATATTGTTATGTTTTATGGTCATGTTGTGTTGTGTATGTAGCAAAATTTGGTCATATCCATCCTTCGAGAGTGGTCTATATTGTGTTTGTTGTATGTTTGGATGTCTATGAATAGCTGTCCTTCAAGGGAGAAATCTATTTTATTACAATAATGATGTAGCTGTCCTTTGAGGGAGCAGTCTACATTTATAGTTTATGACCTTTGAATAGGCATCCCAATTTTATAGTTTTATTTTTGACTGGAATTTTGGTCATGGACTTGACTATAGAGGTTTAAAGGTTTCCCTTTTATTAGGACAAAGCATTCATGCCTGACAAAAGGGTTGAAAGGAATAGGAATGACAATGATGGGGGTTGCTCAAGGGACGAGCTCAAGTTAAATGTCAAGTGAATGATTACTTGATTAACAATAGAATGGTCAAATATGTAAGACATAAAAAGGGCTCAGGTTCTGGCCAGCCTTCGAAAGAAGATAGATGATAAGTCCCTAATCCATGCTTGTGTATCAATGTAAGGTCCAAGTCAATTAGGAGAAAACTTGCCCCGTTTGCTTCTTTCCAAATTGGTCACATGTTGGTCATTGTTGCAGGTAGGTTTTGGTCGATGTTGGCCATGAAGTCAGTTAGTATGATGTTGGTTAGTATGTTGTTGGCATTTGGTACAATGTCAAACATAGTTGTAGCAGTCTTGGTTGATAGTGGGCCAATAATAGCCCAAGCAAAGGATGAGCTTGGCAACCAAGTTACTGCTGAAATGTCCCCCACAAGTCCTGTCATGGACTTGTTTGATGACATGGGAAGTCTCAGTGGTTGTTAAGCATTGGATAAGGAGGCCGTCTTGACCTCATTTGTAGAAATGTCCCCCCAACATGGTGTAGTGAGCAGTGCTTTTCATTAAAGCTCACCGTTTATTGCTAGAGAGTTTGGGAGGGATGATAGAATATGTCAAGTAGTCAACAAGTCATTTATACCAAACTTCATGTGGAGTAGAGTGGTTAGGAGGAGTTTCGCTTAGAGATGATGGTCGAGACATGTCCAAGATAAAAATCTTGGGTTGTGTTGGTTGAGAGGTCTTGATGAATAATGGATATGTCAAAGGTGTAGAAGTTTGGTATTTTCCTTTATTCTTCACAGCTTGGGGCCTAGTGGCCACATCAATTGTGTTGATTTTGAATAAAGGAGTGGATGGTGGTAAAGGGACCATAGTCTTGTATGGGGATCCTGATTTAGGTGAAGAGGTTTGGGAGGCATGGGATGGTGTCGATGATTGGTCAGAAAAGTGGTCAGAAGAAGCCTCAATGTGAGGAGTGTCCTTTTTTAGGTGTTGATGAATGACAGCCTTAAGGGCACAGCAACGCTTCGTATCATGCCTAGGTGTGCGATGATACCAACAGATTTTAGTGTCGTCGAACCAAGATGGTTTTGGTCTAAGAGGTTGAGATGATTTAATAGGCGGGAGGACAATGCTCGAAGACTACAATAATTGACATAACATTGAAGCATAGGATCCCCTTAATGGCTTTGTGCTTTTTGTTGCAGCAGAGGTGGACAACTTCTTTTTAGAAGTTGTGTGGGGAGTTTTTTGTGTCATCTTTTTGTTTGGCGGTGTGGCCACACATGTAGATGACACTTTCTTAATGAGAGATGTTGGATGTTTTGGAGGAAGAATGTTTGTGTTAGGTTGAGAGAGTAATGGAGGAAATTTGCCTCTGTGAAGTGTTGGAGTAGGAAGCACTCCTATTAAGGTGGATGGGTGTGGGCCCAAAATAGAGGGCAATGGTGATGGTGGGGGAGGAGTTCTCCGATGTGGTTTAGTAGCCTTCTTTGGTTTAGTGCGAGGACTACTATTGGGCGAGGTGAGGTTCAAGTCTACCTTCACTTAAAGGTGAGTGAGGTGAGATATGGGGTGAACACCGAGATATTTAATCTCTTGAGGCATGGTGTTTGTTTGTGAGGGTTTAGGTGATAAGAAGGATGAGGGTGAGGCCAACGACGTTCTTTCCATCAAGGCATCCTCCAATATGGGAGAAGTCAAAGGAGACTCTCCTATGTGTGAAAGAGTGGATGGAGGACTAATAGGAGAAGAAAGATCTTCTACCTATAGTGGACAAATAAGAGAAGAAGGATCTTCTACCTGTGATGGACAAATAGGAGAAGAAGGCTCTTCTACTTGTGATGGACAAATAGGAGAAGGCTCTTCTACCTGTGATAGACAAATGGGAAAAGAAGGCTCTTCTACCTGTGATGGACAAATAGGAGAAGAAGGCTCTTCTACCTGTGATGGACAAATAGGAGAAGAAGGTTCTTCTACCTATGATGGAAAAATAGGAGAAGGCTCTTCTACCTGTGATGGACAAATAGGTGAAGAAGGCTCTTCTATCTGTGATGGACAAATAGGTTGATTAACCTCTTCAAATTGTGGGAGAGGTTGGTTAGAGACCATGTCGACCATGTGTATTGTTAGGGTGTGGAGCTAAAAGCTTCACCAAAAGAGTACATTTGACAGTTGCAGGTTTACACAGTCACCGGCGTCAGTCAGGAGCGACTGACATCGATCAGGAGCAATTCAAGAGATGTTGACATCGGCAGGTATCGGCCGACATCGGTCATTGGCAAACAAGCAAGAACTGATGTCGGTTACCTGTGCATCCAAAAAGTTATTTTTGAGGATAGAACTGAGTGTTTGCATGATGGAATTAAGTCATAGTCTTAAGTCTACATCTCTATTATTAGTAAGACTATTTTTAGAGCCCTTGTTTAAGAGGCATAACTATTGGTTGTAAATGCATACTCAAGTTTCCTAATTCTATATGTAGGATTAGATCTTCTTAGCTCAGAAGTGTAAGAGTTGGTATGTTGAAGAACAGTACCGTACAGAATTATACATGTGAATCATTCTAGGTTGTTGGAGTTGATTGTACTTGAGAGAGAGAGCTCTTGAGGGAAAGAGATCTAGAGAGAGATCTGTACATCTGAGAGAGGTGTGGAAGAAAGAAGTTTCTTCAATTGTATTCTTTTTGTAAAGAGTTTAATACAAGTTTTCAGGGTGGTTTCTTGTATCTCTTGTTCTTTGTTATTATCTGATTCTAGTTAGTTATCTATCTAATTTAATTCCACATTTATTGATTTCATAAGTGTAATCAAATTGTTGGTTGATCCCCAACAAGTGGTATCAGAGCCAGGTTCACTAACATGTGGTTCAGATCTATGTAGTGTGTATTGATTACAGGTTACTCATAGGGATTTCTATTTGAGTGGGAGAAGCAATGGTAGAAGAAAGTAAATTGAGAATGGAGAAGTTTAATGGCAAAAATTAACATTAGAGAATGCAGATAGAGGATTATCTATATCAAAAGACCTATACTTACTGTTAGGTGGGATTGCAAAGAAGCCCACAGACATGGATGCAGAAGAATAGGAAGTTCTTGATAGAAAGGCTCTGGGGTCTATAAGACTGAGTCTAGCATCTACTGTGATATCTAATTTATCACAGGCAAAGTCTACGATAGAGTTAATGACTACGTTAGCAAATTTGTCTGAAAAACCCACAGCTTCAAATAAGGTATATCTTATGAAGTAGTTATTTAATTTGCATATGAATGAAGGTGAATCTGTATCTAATCACCTGAATGATTTCTATGGAATTGTTAATCAATTAAGTTCAGTCAATATTGTATTTGATGATGAAATAAAAGCTCTTTTAATATTATGTTCTTTGCCTGAAAGCTGACATAGCTTAGTAATGGCAGTTAGTAATACTGCATCTGCTTCAAACATTTTAAAAGTAGAGGATGTTGTTAGTGTTATCTTGAATGAGGAAATTCATAGGAAAAACACAGAAGAGACATCAGGGAATGCTTTAAGTTTTGAAAGCAAGGGAAGGCAAAAAGAGAAGAGCAAGAGGAGATCAAGGTCTAAGTCAAAGGTGAGAGGTAGATCCAAATCCAGGAATGGTAGGAAGCCACAATGCTAGAATTGTGGAAAGATTGGGCACATAAGCAGAGATTGGTGGTCAAAGCCTAAGGAAGAAAATCAGCATGAAGGAAAGGAAGAAGCAAAGGTTGCAGGTATTGCACAAGATGATTTAATATTCTCTTTGCATAATAATATAGAATCTTGGGTTTTAGATTCTGGTGCATCTTTTCATGCTACCCCCAATAGAGAATATTTTTGTGACTATATCCATGGAGATTTTGGAATAGTGTATCTAGGGGATGATGAGCCTTGTAAAATTATTGGCAAAGGTAAAGTGCAGCTGAAAATATAGAATGGAAACACATGGGTGTTGAGAGACGTCATGCATGTTCCCAGCTTGAAGAGGAATTTGATTTCAGCAAGAAAGTTAGGGGATGAGGGTTGTACAGTAACTCTCACAGCTGAATCTTGGAAGGTGACCAAGGGTGCACTGATAATGGCTAGAGGTAAGAGAGTAGGTACTCTCTATTTATGTAATTATGTTACTAACAATTCTCCTTTCATATTATCTACTTCAGATGTAGATATAAAGTTGTGGCATCAAAGGCTTGGCCACATGAGTGAGAAGGGTATGACAATTCTTAAGTCAAAAGGTATGTTTCCATATTTGAAAAGCATAGATCTAGATTTCTGTAAAGACTGTATTTTTGGAAAACAAAAGAGAGTGAGTTTTCTTAAAACTGGGACAACAAAGAACAAGCACAAATTGCAGCTTGTTCACACAGAGGTGTGGGGACCAGCCCAAGTTGCTTCTATTGGAGGATCTTAGTACTATGTTTCCTTCATAGATGATGCTACTAGAAAGGTATGGGTCTATTGTATTAAAAAGAAATCTGATGTTTTTGACATGTTTAAGATTTGGAAAGCTATGGTTGAGAATGAAATAGGCAAAAGATTGAAGTGCCTGAGATCTGACAATGGCGGTGAGTTCTTCAGCTATAAGTTCAACTGGTATTGTTATATGCATGGAATCCATAGACAAAAGACAATTCCAAGGACACCTCAGCAGAATGGAATTGCTAAAAGGATGAATAGAACAATCATGGAGCGTGCAAGATGTATGAGATTGCATGCTAGTTTGCCCTTAGGGTTTTGGGCAGAAGCTGTTGACACTGTAGTATACCTGATTAATAGAAGACCCTCTATAGCTCTAGATGGTGGAATTTTAGAAGAGGCATGTATAGGTAAAAAGGTAGATATATCATTTCTCAAAGTTTTTGGTTGTGAAGCCTTTGTGCACATTGACAAGGAAAATAGAAAGAAGCTAGATGCTAAGTCTATGAGGTGCACATTTATTGGCTACGGCTTTGATGATTTCGGTTTCAGATTTTGGAATCTAAGAACTAACAAAGTTATTAGGAGCTGTGATGTTGTTTTCAATGAAAAAGTGATGTATAGTGATCAGCTGAAGAAGTTGAATCAATCTGGGTAGAGCAATGGAGAATTGGACGAGGTGACGGTATAAAATGAGCTCACGAGAAGAAGAAATAATCACTTACAGGAAAACACAGAGACTGACATCGATCAAGTAGGAATTGACATCGGTAGAACAGGAACTAATGTCGGTCACATAGAGACTAACATCGATAGGTCAGGAACCGACGTCGGTCAGGCAGAATCAATGTCAGCCAGTTACAGGCCTGGAAGTGATCGAGGTCGGTCACTGTCAGAGAATTTGGGTGGACAGCGTGATGTGGATGAGTCTCAGATGCCCATCAGGAGGTCAGAAAGATTAAGTAAGCCTCCAATTCGATATTTCCCTTCATTATTTTATTTATTGCTAACTAATGGTGGAGAACCAGAGAGTTTTGATGAAGCAATACAGGTGGAGTCCAAGGATCAGTGGGAGCTAGGCATGAAAGAGGAAATGGAGTCCTTGAGAGAGAACCAGACATGGGATTTGGTTGAGTTGCCAGTAGGAAAGAGGACACTAAAGAACAGATGGACCTACAGATTGAAGGAAGGTGAGAATGGATAGATGAGATATAAGGCCAGGTTAGTAGTGAAAGGATTTGCACAAAAACTAGGTATTGACTTTGGTGAGATTTTTTCTCCTGTTGTTAAAATGACTTCTATACAGACTGTACTATCTTTGATTACTATTGAGGATTTGCATCTTGAGCAGCTAGATGTTAAGACATCATTTCTTCATGGAGATTTGGATGAGGAAATATACATGGAACAGCCAGAAGGATTCGAGGTCAAAGGTAAGGAGAAGTTAGTGTGTAGATTGAAGAAAAGCTTGTATGGCCTCAAGCAAGCTCCTAGGCAATGGTATGTAAAATTTGACAGGTTTATGACTGAGCATGGCTACAGTAGGTGTCAATCTGACCATTGTGTATATTTCAAGAGATTGGATAATGGTAGATATATTATCTTGTTGTTGTATGTAGATGATATGCTGGTTGTAGGATCACACATGCAGGATATCTCTGAGCTTAAGGTGAAATTAGCTCACACGTTTGCCATGAAGGATTTGGGAGCAGCAAAGAAAATCCTTGGCATGAGCATTAAGAGAGATAGAAAAAATCATAGGTTGATATTGTTTCAAGAGGATTATGTGGACAAGGTGTTGAAACGGTTCAATATGCAGGATGCTAAACTGGTAAGCACACCTTTGGTTGGACATTTTAAATTGAGTAAAGAACAATGTCCTAATTCACATGATGAGGTAGAGTACATGAGTAGAGTTCCATATTCTTCCACAGTAGGGAGTTTAATGTATGCAATGGTTTGTACTAGACTGGATATTGCCCAAGCAGTGGGAGTTGTAAGTAAGTATATGGCCAATCCAAGAAAGGAACACTGAAAAGTAGTTCAGTGGATCCTTAGATATCTAAGAGGAACCAACAGTAGGAATTTGTGCTATGGAGGTTCATATAATTCTCTACATGGCTATGTAGATTCAGATATGATAGGTGATTTGGATGGCAGGAGAAGCACCACAGGTTATGTTTTCACTGTAGGTGGAATGGTGGTTAGCTGGATATCAAAGTTGCAAAAGGTTGTTGCCTTGTCAACTACAAAAGCAGAGTATATTGCAGTCACAGAGGCTAGCAAAGAGATGATATGGATGACACGGTTCATGGAAAATCTTGGAAAGGAACAAGAGAGTTGTAGACTATACAGTGACAGTCAGAGTGTAATCCATTTGGCTAAGAATTTAGCCTTTCATTCAAGAACAAAGCACATACAGCTTAGGTACCACTTCATACGATAGGTATTGGAAGATGGTGAGTTGAAGCTGGAGAAGATCCATACAGATAAAAATCTTGTGGATATGTTAACCAAGCCGGTTACAAAGGAGAAGTTGAATCTTCATTCAACTTCTGTTGGTCTTCATGATTGAGTTGAAGATGGAGGAGCTAGAAGATGTGCTGTATAGGTACTGGTGTAGCTATTTATCTCCAAGTGGGAGATTGTTAGGGTATGGAGCTAAAAGCTTCACCAAAGGAGTGCATTTGACAGTTACAGGTTTACACAGTCATCGACATCGGTCAGGAGCAACCAACGTTGGTTAGGAGTAGTTCAAGAGATGCCGATGTCAGTAGGTATCGGCCAACATCAGTCACAGGCAAACAGGCAGGAACCGATGTTAGTTACCTGTGCATCCAAAAAGCTATTTCTGAGGACAGAACTAAGTGTTTGCATGATGGGATTAAGTCATAGTCTTAATTCCACATCTCTATTATTAGTAAGACTATTTTTAGAGCCCTTGTTTAAGAGGCATAACTATTGGTTGTAAATGCATGCTCAAGTTTCCTAATTCTATATGTAGGATTAGATCTTCTTAGCTCAGTAGTATAAGAGTTGGTATGTTGACGAATAGTATAGTATAGAATTGTACATGTGAATCATTCCAGGTTGTTGGAGTTGATTGTACTTAAGAGAGAGAGCTCTTGAGGGAAAGAGATCTAGAGAGAGATCTGTACATCTGAGAGAGGTGTGGAAGAAAGAAGTTTCTTCAATTGTATTCCTTCTATAAAGAGTTTAATACAAGTTTTCAGGGTGGTTTCTTGTATCTCTTATTCTTTGCTATTATCTGATTCTAGTTACTTATCTATCTGATTTAATTCTGCATTTATTGCTTTCATAAGTGTAATCAAATTGTTGGTTGATCCCCAATATGTATGTTACGCTCTTGAAGGTCATCAGCTATGGTTTGAATGTTATTCTGACTGGGGGGCTAGTTAGGGAATGGTTGTCTAAAGACATCCATGTTTTGGTTAGCCGACATATTTGGGTTATCCAAAATAAGATCCCCCTTGTCCAACATGTTTTGAATGATGTTCTTGAAGGTTTTGTAGTTGTCTGTGTCATGACCCTTGACACGATGGTAGTGACAGAAGTCATTTTCCCTATACCAGGTAGGGATGACTTTTGAGGGGTCGAATTGAGGTGGTCAAATTTGAGGGAGGTTGAGGACCCCCTGCTTGATAAGTTTATCCAACACGGAAGTGTATGACTCTCCTATTGGAGTGTATTGACGCTGTATATATCGGTGTTGGAATTATTTATTGATGTATTCTGATGTGGAGGGTTGAGATTGATTAGGTATTATTGAAGATGATGGCCTAAGGACCATAGTGTTTGCCGCTTCTTTAGACTTGGAGTGCGAAGAAGAAGGTTTGGACGAAGAAGGGTCATTAGATTTTTTATTGGTATTTTTACTACGCAATGTGACCTTGTCTTCTTTGACCGCGTGGAGTTCAAGCTTTTTGGCCATGGTGAAAGCTTTGTCAAATGTGTAGAATGTCTGGACCCGCAAAGTAGATGAGATGTGCTTGGCATATGCTCATGAAAAGATCTCAATGAGCTCAATTTGAGGTAATGAAAAGGAGAGTTGGTTAATCAAACCTCTCTAATGGGCGACAAAGTCAGCGATTGATTCATCGTCAAATTATTTAATAAAATAGAGGTCTATAATGGAGACCTTATTAGTGATGTTGATTGAAAAGTGGCTGAGAAATATTTGGGTGAGTTGAGTGAAAGAAAAGAGTGAATGACTGGTAATGGAACTATACCAATCAAGGGCGGTGCTAGAAAGTGACATGGGAAATGTGTGCAGTAATAACGAATCATCGTGGGCTATAAGGTAACAAGCGTGTCTAAACGCTCGTAAATGTTGTTATGGGTCCTCCTTACTCTAAAAATGAGTAAATTTAGGGAGTTCCCACTGGTTAGGATATGGTCTAATAGGCACCAAAGGGTGGATGGGTTCGTTGCATATTTGTTCATATGAAAGAACATTGCTTGAACTAGAAATGGATGTCTCAAGGTTGGACATCTTATCCATCAGCATCTTAATCAAATTGGCTGATGGATTGGTAGGTAGAGCACCCCCCAAGTTGTAAGGTACCTAGAAGGCATTAGGAGGGGCATATGACGTACTTGGTTGTGCTTGCATAGGTGTAACGTACTGGTAGTTCGTCATAGGGACTGAGGTTAAGGTCAAGCGTGCTTGTGCCATGAAGCTAGAGGGCACAACCTGACTAGGTGCCACCAAAGTTGATTGAATATTGGTGACACTGGTTAAAGGGTAGGTGGTCACTCTTGTATTTGTGGGTGCAAGAGTGTGTGGGCTAGAGACAACCATGTTCTAAAAAGGTGTCGAACTTGATTGAATTATTTGTGGTTGAGGGGGTATGAAAACACCCGTGGAGGTAGGTCTAGAAATGGAAGTGGAGGCCCAATTATGGACATTGGTCATGGTCAGGTTAATGGTCGAGGTAATAGCCTGAGTTATTATGGGTTGGGTAGTGGAGGCTATTGAGACCATTACCACTTCAATCAAGGAATTTGGCATCCCATAAATGGGATTACCTGAAGGGTCTCACATTTGGCTTCTCACGAGATAGTGTTAGAGAGCCTTGACATTGTGGTCAAGGAATATCTCAAAGTTTTGATCCCCTTCGGGAATAATTGGATGTTGGTTGGAGGTTGGCTAGATAGGAGTACGTTTAATGTTTGAAGTATGTTCCATTTTGGGACTTGATATGAAAGGCAAAGGTGGAAGTGGTTGTTGCCTCGTGTGGTCAATAAAGGATTTGGTTTGACTAGATGTCAAATCCATCTAAGGTGAAAGGTGTCTAGGTTCTAGAAACTATATATTTCAGTTTCAAAAAACTAGAAGGGGTGTTGTATAGCAAGAAAGTCGGGTTTTAAGCTTGTTGTTTTGGAAAAAGTTTGTTGACAGTGACCAACGTCAGTTCAAAAACTGATGTCGGTGAAGATAGGTTGCCAACATTGGTGGAAAAACTGATGCCAGTGAGAAAAATTTTCTGACGTCGGTGGAACAACTGATGCCGATCAGGATGAGTTGCTGACGTCAGTGGAAAAATTGATGCCGATGTTTGTGTGTTTCTAGAAACTTAGAAAACTAAAAGTCTTTTGAAAGAAAGAGAAATTCTGAGTTGTTTAAAAATTCAAAATAATGTGTCCTCACCAACTCAATAAACTAGATAAAAATAGCAAAAGAGATGAAGGCAAGCAACCTCTAAATGTTAAATTCCTAAGAATAAATTTTAGAGTCATGGCGACTTATGCCTTAGAAAAATATGTTTGGGAATTGGGCTTGTAGAACAGGTCCAAAAGAGGCAGTCTAAGGTTGGTTTTGGGTTAAGTTTTGGTGCTCAAAAAGTATGCGTTAGGTTCCGTACGTGGCTTGGTGCTAGGGGCTTGCTCCCCTCACTTCACGAACCCAGAGCCGAGCTAGGCCGCTTAGCCAATATATACTTCACCTAGAGTTTATAATCTACCAGAGAATAGAGTGGGTCCTCCTCTTGGTTGTGAAGCCCAAGTAGGATCTCCAAGAAGGGTAAGGTATCCACTAGGTGGTGAAATCCTAGTCGGGCCTTGTCTCAAGTATGTTATATGTTTGATTTTGTGAATGTGGTCTAGTCATGTAACATATGTGCACATAATGCGGTTAATTACTAGATGAGCTAAATATGCATTCAAGCAGGAGTGAAATGCATTTAATCTTTAACTCAAATTGAAATGTTTGTTCAGATGCAGACAAGTGGGAAAAGGTTTAAGAGCATGAATTTCACTACTCTAAGATGTAGAAAGAAATGACAAGAAGAAAAAGAAAGAGGTTCTTTTTAACTTGTGCTTATGGTGTCTTTCTGAGATAAAGAGATAGAAGAAGGATGCAAGAAGAGAAAATTTCCTAATGCATGTAATGAACTTGATATTTAATATATGTAAAAATACCCTTAAGGTAGGGAAACACCATATAATACTCCTTTAGGAAGGAATAACTCCACAATGTCTCTTCAAGGGGACAACCTCCAATATCCTCTTACAATAGAATACTCAATCCTTACTTGATATCCTTACCATGATAATCATCTCCTATATATATACATCTATCTAACCCATGGATGGGTAACCTCCTAATCAAATGTAGGCTGACCATTACCTAATGTATTACTTCCACAAGTTACTCTATTATCCTAATATATTGTACCCATATAACTAAGGGGATGTGTGCTACCTGTCAGCATCTCCATCAACCCATATACCTCAATATATCGTACCCATAAATCCATTTGAGAAAGTGGAAGTAGGAGAATGAGGTTCTTCAACTTGATGGATAATCATGAGGTTATAGATGGTAGATGGATCTTTCCCTCTATGTTGAGGGAATTCCATGATAAATAAAATCATTTCGAGAGTATATTCTAGCTAAATTTGATCCTATAAGAAGAGAGGGTTATATTGTAAAGACGTATTATGAGGATTCCCATAATTCATTGTATAGGTTTCAATATGAACATTACTAGCATTCTCAAAAGGAATCCTACTTTACATATTAGGATTGGTAAATTCCATCATGTTTATTGACCGAAATTTTGTGTTGTCACTAAATAGAAAGTTCATGATGAAAAAGGGAAGAAAGGTAAGGTGAGAAAGTAAAATATCAGAAAGTGACTGATATAGAATTAGGTTGACCTAGTTGACCTAGTGTAAAAATAGCGACTATGAAACTGCACAAGGTCCATAGGCTTGACCTAGTGCAAAGAACAAAAACTAACAAAAAGGGGAAAAATCCTATAAATAGTGATAGGTCAACCAGGTCAACCTCTTCCCTCCTTGACATGTTTCATCTCTGAAACATAGGAAGAAACCAAATAATGAGTGTGCTTCAAATCATTGCACACTTGTCTCCAATCTCGATCATCTAGCCATCCATATGTGATCTTGGCAGGTGATAGCTCTCCAAGCTTATTTCCAAATTTTATTGTGCTCCTCTGATTTTGTTCATGCTCATAATTATACTGTTTTGGTGTCCAAGCATAATTATTCCTCTTTTTATTTCATGTACCATATTCCACTGCGCTACTCTGATTCCAACCATGACCATAATAGGTATTCTTCCATGCATAGTCATAGTGACTCCCCCATTCATTCCATGTGCCATAGTATTTTTTCTTTGGATTCCATGCATATCCATAATGATTGGAAATTTTATTTCCTGTATAGACAAAATGATTATTATTATGACACTTCCTCACCTGATTCCATGATTGTTTCCTCTCATGATGATGTGGGTGTCTATATACCTCAACCTTTTCCAATACTTTGACCTTATCCACCATTGCTTCTGCCTCTTTCACCTTTTCCTTCTTTGTCTCTTGAGTAGATGAAGTGCTCATTTGTAGTGTGTCTTTATCTATATCATCTGAATCTTCATCATGTTCTTCATCACTCGTTTCCATCTTATCCTCATGATCTACCTGGATTGTTATTGGTGCCTTTTTCACTATGATATCTTGTAAAGTGATCTTCTTTTTCCTATACCAAAACTTCATGAACTTTTTATGAATATTAATATTCATTGTTCCCAAAGTCTCTAACCATGGATATCCAAGAAATATATCCATATCATCCATATCTAAAGCATAAAAATATGAATGCAAAACATATTTTTCCATAATGAGCTTTAGATCTTCAAACATTGAAATATTCTTACCATCTACTTGAACCTCTTTGATATTCTTTGCTTGAACATGTAGATGCTTGGCCACATTCATGTTAATGAAGTTATACTTGCTAGTAGGGTTTATGGACACAACCACCTTCTTCTTTTGAATGCATCCATGAAATTGAAAAATTGACTCGGATTTCTTTGGAGCCAAATTATTTGAACCCTACTTTTCTTCTTCTTCTTCTTCTTCTTCTTCTTCTTCTTCTTCTTCTTCTTCTTCTTCTTCTTCTTTTGCTTCTTTTTTTCTATCCCATCGATCTAAAAATATCTGTTCCAATACTTGCCATGAAGAAGCCCTTTCTGTACAACTCAATTGATCAAACCAATCTAATGCAGGCCCAGACAAAAAAGGAGATAATTGTCTTGGCATAAAAGTTTTTATAAAATGATTATACAAAAGTATCCACCATTCTCTAACATCAATATCATCTTCCCCTAAAAATATTTGCAACTCCATGATCCACAAAAAAAATTAAGGTTCATGAAACCCTAAAATGTCAAAACTGATCCATAAAATCGCAACAAAACACTAAAAACAGCTCCAAAAATTCTGAAATTTTGACTGCGCTTCTCTTAAATCTAGTTACATCTCCAGTAAAAATTTTAAATAAAAATTCCCTATATTTCGGAAGATATAGTGAAATTATTATAAAACCTAAAATAGAAATAACTCCCACAAAACAAATCAAAAAATTCTGAAAGTTTTACCACGCCTCTCTTATATTGTCTTACATCTCCATTAAAAATTTCGAGTAAAAATTCCATATATTTCAAAAGATATAGTGAAATTAGTGTTTCACTCCACACATTGCCCAAATCGAAGCTCTGATACCACTTGTAATGAACTTGATATTCAATATATGTAAAAATACCCTTAAGGTAGGGAAACACCATATAATACTCCTTTAGGAAGGAATAACTCCACAATGTCTCTTCGAGGGGACAACCTCCAATATCCTATTACAATAGAATACTCAATCCTTACTTGATATCCTTACCATGATAATCATCTCCTATATATATACATCTATCTAACCCATGGATGGGTAACCTCCTAATCAAATGTAGGCTGACCATTACCTAATGTATTACTTCCACAAGTTACTCTATTATCCTAATAAATTGTACCCATATAACTAAGGGGATGTGTGCCACATGTCGGCATCTCCATCAACCCATATACCTCAATATATCATATCCCTAGGTACATAGCAATGCATCTATATGAAAGTTTGGTTTTGAAGAAGAAAGAACCCAAGGAAAACTTTAGGGTCCCACCGGGCATGCCAGAATGTTTCTAACTCATTTTTGCTTTTTAATATTCAGAAGAAATAAGAAACTAAAGATAAATGGTCAGGGGTTAGATGATACCCGGATGAAGTTTTGCACTGTATCCAGACGATTGAAGGAGCTCCTCTTTGGCTATGGAAGATGACACCTGTAAAAATAATAAGACTGAATAGAAAAATGTTAGAGACAGATATGGTGGACTACCAAGCGATTGCTCGGTCCCAGAAGTGCAAAGACTTCCTTGAGAGATGACAGTCCACTTATTTGACAAAAGAGTGTTGCAAGAAGAAATGGTGAAAGACTTAACAAAAGAAATAGAGATAATGCATACCTGTATTCTGCTATCGGTCTATCACAGTCACTGACATCGGTTAGTCTATCGGTGTCTGTTAGTTAAGTTGCTGACGTCAGTTATTCTGTCAGCATCGGTAGGGGTAATAGTCGATGTCGATCAGGGCAATGGCCTTAGATGGGTTTGTGGTCAATAGAGGGGTCTGGAAGGAGTCTGGGTTTGTGCAGGGTTGCAGGGAGATGAATAAGGTTCACAGAAAGACAAAGGTAGATTATATATTGTCAAAAAGGGTCAAGATAAAATGAGGGCTTTATAGCCTCTCCAGGAAGAAAGCCGAGTCTAGTTGAAGGTCGGGTCTGGTCTGGTAGTATTTAGAGATAGAAAATTGACTAAGTTATTCTAAATTACTGAAATGAAAGGGTGGAAGAAATACTTAGCTCTAGTGAAAAGAAGAACCAAGATGTCGAATACTTGTGCCTGTTACGGCTGATGTATAGGTCCCTGTGCAATGCTTCAGTCCAATCTGGAGTGACTGGTGTAGAGTCTCTATGGCCAAGGGAGCGTTAGTTGAAGTTTGATGTCTGTTGATGTCTCAGAGTCTGAGAGGAAGAGAGAGAGAGAGTCAGATCTGAGTGAGCAAGAGTCCCAAAAATGATTGATAAGAGTTAAAGGCTTAACTCTACATTACACATCGGTTTATGTAACCGACATCGGTGATCCCGCCGGCATCGGCCAATAGTTGACCGACATTAGTGGGTAGAGAACTGGTAAAAGGGCTTAACAGCCCATTCTCCATCTACCAAGTGCATCATCCATTGGAGAACAATCAAAGGTCGGGCTAAATACGAATGAGAGTTAGTTAGGAGGTTAGGGAGGAGTAAGAATAGGTCTTAGATGAGTCATGGGGTGAGAAAAGGTCTAAAGGCGAGGTGTCCAAGGTGATGTGTTGAAGGTGAGGTGTCAAGGGTGATGTCATTAATTTAAAATAAGTAATGTATTTTAAATTAATAAGATGTGTAAGGGTTAAGGAGAGGACCAAGGGAGAGTCGACACATTTTAGCTGTCTACACAAGGATATTCATCAAGAGTCTTGCAAAAGTGTTCTCATTTGATATGGTTAAACCCTATCAAAATATTTTAGGAACTACCTTTTGAAGTATATGATCAACTCTTTGCCTATCTCTTATCTTTAATCAATGCTTAGTATGCTTGTGTATGGTAAATTTATGAAGGAGATTCTTGTTAGTTTGTTGTCCTTCTACTTGCCTCTTTGAAGGTGTTTTCAAACTAACTTAAAATTCTAAAATAGTGTTCTACTTGGAACCTCTTCTATGAAATATTTATGCAACTAGTGAGACTGTGAGATTGAGTAAGCCATAGTTGTCTTTTGTTGATCTAGTGTGTGTTCAAGCTTATATGAGTGGCCATTTAACTTTGGACCATCATCTTTTTAGCTTTCTTAGGAGACTTTAACCATCTTTTTAACCCTTTTGCCTATAAAGCATTATTTTAGTATTAGTTTTAGGTGAGCATCAAAGAGGAAGTCAACCTACTCTAGATGCCCAACCCTAACATAGGTGACCCAAAGCATAGGGTTGTTCCCATTTTTTAACTTAGTTGGAGAGTTATTGAAAAACCCTCTACAAGGGTAAAAATTAATCTTATAATAAGAAACATGATGTATTAGGTGAATTTCACTCATGTACACAAGCACTCAAAGTATTATTGACATCTGATAGGACCCCTTGCACATTCTCAAATAACCATACTCATCCTTGAACATTTCTAACCATGCCAAAATAGAAGATCAACCACACATACTTCAAAATCAATAGGACAATCACATTTCACACATTGTCATTGTCACTTAGGCTATTAAATCACTTCATCCACTCACTAGGAAAATTGTATGACATCATTGACCATACTCTAATAATAATAATAATAATAATAATAATAATAATAATAATAATATAGATTTAAATCACATAATATAATCATATATCATAACAATATGATATAATATCACATAAGCAAACAACAATTAATGTGTACATGTTATATTATTAATTTTACATGTTATTGATAATAGACATTCTACAAATAATGCATATGCATTATATTATAACATATCTCAATAGACAAAAAATCATTATCCAATGTTTATTTATTAGGGTGTTTTGAGAATTATGATCCCATTTCTCTACATCATTTTGTGTTTTATACGTTAAACACAAGAGGAATGAAATTGTTATTTGGGTCTCCCACCATCAAAATGAATGAAATTCTTCTTTGGGTCTCCACCATAGAAATGAATTTCAAATTGGTCTTTGTCTAGTCATGGGTGATGGAGCTCATTCAAAGAAGATGAAGAATTTGAAGAACAAAACACCAGAGCAATTAAAAGAGTTGAGATAAAAACAAAAGTCG
This sequence comes from Torreya grandis, assembly GCA_037957365.1. Lineage (NCBI taxonomy): Eukaryota > Viridiplantae > Streptophyta > Pinopsida > Cupressales > Taxaceae > Torreya > Torreya grandis. The sequence continues at coordinate 167,404 of JARHVA010010226.1, forward strand.
TGAATGCAAACATTTAACTCGAGATAATGTACAAAAAATATCCATAATGGGTAATGATTAAATTGGAAATAATGAATTGAATAACAATGATTAATATTTACCTAGATGTCCAAATCATGTTGTAAGTCCACATTTAAATTATAATTTTTTTGATTTTTTTGATTATGAATCTACGTTAATGATGTATCCCCTATCAATGAATATAATTTCATGGAAACACATAATGATGAATGTAACAATGAATAAAATTTCATCCCAAAACTAAACAATGAAGAAACTAGTAGTGAACATAATGATTTTAAAACACTCTCTAAAAAAATTCCACCATTAATAACACCTCTAAGAATTACACATAGAAAAAGAAAGTACTTAACTGAATTTGATGAAATCATTTTAAAACTAATTCATAAAAAATGTCTGACCACCATTCAAGAAGACTAGCTAAAAAAAATTGGGATAATTTCTTTGATAAATTACTTTTGACATTCAAAAATATCAAATGTTTGTTTTGTTGATGAAATTTATTAAGATGAGACATTAAATGTACACCCTAGGATTAGGAACATCTAATATGGATTATGAAAATAACAAAATTATTGAAAATCTACTTATGCATATCATATTATAGACCTGTAATCACATAATAAAGATTGTAATGCTACCCAACATATAATTAAAACTTGTGTAGTATGTGGTCAAACAAATAAAAATGTTTGATTTCAAAAATTAGCCAAGCATTAGACATAACTATAAAAATATAATGAAATCAATTAGAAGATGCCAAATATTTAATGATGCCAATACCATTGAGCTTTAGGTATTTTTTGGTATACTATTAACAAATGACAATCTCTGAAATAAATGCTCTCAAATATTCACTTGCCTAATTTTTGAAAGACAATACAAGAGTTTCACTCAATACACGAGATGTAGTGAAAATAAGAGTTGGTTCTCATAACCATGAACCACATCCGAAACATTTCTTGGATATGACCCAAACTGTCCAAGTTTTTGTAAAAATATTACCAAATTTCTATTATTCAAAGATATTTTAAGATGGCCAAACTATTTTATGTCAAAATAAATCACACACACACACACCACATGTTTTTTTAGGTAACAAGTTGAATTTTCAATGCACTATGATGATTTTTTCCATTTACAATGTTATTTTCATACTAACAACATTTTTTAGGAGTATGGTAGAAAAGTTCTACCAAAATCATCTAGGTAATTTATTCTAACCATTTTTTGTGAAAGACTAGATGGATAGTTCTTTTATTAATAACATGTTTAAATGGAAATTATAACATTTATGGTAGATTTCCAAAATTAAAAAATTGTATCCATGAAGAAAGTACAAGTGTAATTGGATATGAATTAGTTGGTTTCAACAAATAAAAATCTATGATTTATCAAGTAAAAGATAGCAAAGAATCTGAAAGGTGTTATCTTATTACAAATTAGATACATGTTTCAGAATTTATGGTCAAATTCAAGGAGGAAATTGTTTATGAGTATGAAAGGTACACACACAAGGATAAATGGTTCGATGAAAATTTCAAGATAACCAAGGACACACTCCCATTTGGTTTTATCATTTCAATCATCATATTTGTTAAGAATTACACATTCAAACCAAAAATGAAAGTTCAGTCATAGTATTAAAACTCAATATAAGTTTCCATATTAATGCATATAACATTTATGCATGCACCTGATAGAATATAACAAGATCAAAAATATTAAGGAGTACCATTTTTATGTCATTGATGACTGATCCCATTGTATAGATTATGTTCAAGTTTATTTTTATATGTTCTATGAACAATTGATTAAGAACATTACTTCCAAGAAACATAAAATTTGGTCAGAAAATTACACGTTGAAATTTAAGAATTCATGGATGTTTTAATTGTTGAGTAGGATGAATGTTACCACTAGCATAGAACATATTTGGAGTTTCATTAAGGATATCCATAGAATAGGGGAGCATGATGGTGATAAATCATGTGTAAAAAGAGATGTTCAAGAGAGAATTTAAGTTTTGAATATGGTGTTATTTTGAATAATACACCAATCATTGTTGAATGGTGTAATGATAAAATGGGCCATGGTTCTCAACAAAATTATACTATTCATAGATATTTCTCATTGATGAAGGAAGAAAACTTGGAAAAGTATGAGGTTTTTATGACTGTGACATGATCAAGTAAGCTCCACTCATTTCATATATAATATTAAAGTTATTAGACTATTCATAGAATAAATTTGGCATGTTTTTGTTCTATATGTATGAAATATACTTTGAATTAGTTTGAGTCAAAAGAGTGGGTGGATGAATGGAGCTATAAACCTCTAATTCCAATAAATACATGTCAGGTTCTACCAACATTACAACTTATAGATATGGCATTGTCACATGACATTGACCATGTATATGTTCTAGTGGAACCAGGTAGAAAATTAATCATTATGTATTATTTATTCTCATTATCTATCTTGAAAAAGTCATTAAAATTGTTTTTTGTGATACATAACATGCTTTTGTAGTTATTACTGATGAGGATAATGAAGAGGGAAAATATTAATACTTATGTCAATGTAGAGGAAAAGAAAAAAATGACTTTCCCAATCATAAATGGTAAAAACATTGACTATCCCATTGGGTCTATGGTTTTCACTAGAACTTGGATTTGTTGATATCCTAAAAAAAATATAGATGTATGGTTGTTTGAACACTTTGAAAGATATAGGAAGAAAATACACTATTAAAATTTGGTTCTTATAACAAATATTCAATTGGTCAAATATCATGGGAAGAAATTAATTAAGAATCTATGAAAATTTCATGAGTCAAACCATGATACTATTATTTCTACTATCAACATTAGAATATATCTTAGTGGTTCATCAGATTGAAATTCGAAGGTATGTTGACTTGTCAAATGTAGATGTACTTAATTTTACCAAATTTTATTAATTTTTTAGGTAGAAAATATAAATTTTATTTTTAATTATTCACTAATTTATTTTGTAGGATAGTGGTTCCAAATAAGCTTCCACCTTCACATAGTTGGCACTATTAGTAAAGAATTGCATATTCTTGAACCTAAGAGAAGCTTAATTTAAATAATCAAGACCCATAACTACAAATTTTTCCATATACTGGTCATAAAGGTTCTATTGATGTGATCCAAAATTAAATTAGAGGGATTTGACATGCACACTAGGATTGTTTTGGTTTGTGTCAATTTTTCTTTTATGCACACCTGAAGTCAAGCAAAAAAATTACATTTTTCTTATTTTGGGAAGGGCATTCTTGAGACTAGAATGGGTGCTGGGTCTCTAAATTGGGAATGGTGAGAGAAAAATAACATGGTATTGGACATTATCCACCACCTTATATGTGTTTACAAAACAAATTTTGAGCCATGAAGCACTGAAAGTGGAGTTATACAATTGTAGCTTCAACTTTGACAACAATTATTGTCAGTATTTCCACGCTCTTGAATAGGAGTTAAAAAATGAATCTAGGTGTATTTAGACATCATGGTCATGGGATAACATGAAATTATACTATCTAAACATGTTTAAAGTGATGAATTTTCACTTGGATATCCCAAAGGTAGAAATCCCTATTGGAAGACAAATGCTTGTCTCTTCACTACAAAGAGTATGCATTTCAGGACCTATCATTGCATTTTATGCCATGGATTTATCTAAAATGTTACATCAACATTATTTGAGGTGAAATCAATGGGATTAAAAATGCATGCTAGGGTTCTTTAAGTTAATGCCAAATAATTATGGTTTATTTTTTACACATGCTTGAATTCAGGATAAAAAACTCATTTCTTATTATTTTGTGAAGGGTGTTCTTGAGACTTGAATGGGTGGTAGGAATCTCAATTGGGCATGAAAAGAGGAAAATAACATATTATTAGATTTTATACAACACCATAGATGTGTTTTTAGTGTCACTTTCAATCCATGAAGCATTATAAGTGAAGTTATCTGATTGCATCTTAAACATTGATAACATTTGTTGTCAATAATTCCATGCTCCTAAACAATAATGTAAAGATGCATCTAGGTGGATTTGGACATCTTGGTAATGGGATAAAATTTAATTTTAATCTATGTGTGTGTGTGTGTGTGTTTGTGTGTTTTCAAATTTATGTATTTTCATCTAGAGGTCCTAGAGGTAAAAATTATAGTTGGAGGACAAGCATTTGTCTCTTCAATGTAAAAATGTGGCATTTCAAGACCCATGACTACAAATTATGCCATATTTTGGTCATAAAGGTTACATAAACATGATATGGGGTGAAATTATAGGGATTAAAATTTCACATGAGGGTTCTTATGGTTTATTTCAATAATTTACAATTTCCATTTTATGCATGGCTAAAGTCAGGGTAAAAAACTGTATTTTTCTTATTTTGGGAAGGGCGTTCTTGAGGTAAGAATAGGTAGTTGGTAACTCAATCAATTATGATGGGAGTACAAGAACATGGTACTAGATGTTATATACCATGTCAGATGTGTTTTAAGTGCCATTTTTGAGCCATGAAGCACCAAAAGTGGAGTTCTCTAATTATAACTTTAATGTTGACAACATTTGTTGTCAATGTTTCCATGCTCCAGAATAATAGTGAAAACATGCATCCATGTGGTTTTGGATGACAAGATCATGTAAACACATGTACTTTCCTATATATATGTTATCTAACTAATGTATTTTCAACTAGAGGTCCCATAGGTAGAAATGCTACTTGGAGAACAAGCACTTGTCTCTTCACTATGAAAATATTACATTTTACGACCTGTCACTACAAATTATGCCACATATTGGTCTTGAAGGTTTCATTAACATGATTTGGGGTGAAATAACATGGGTTTTAAGTGAATTTGAGGTACATTTTTGTTCATACCAAATGCTTATTATTTTAATATTACACATGCATGAATTTAGAATAAAACTACATTTTTATTGTATCGAGAAGGGCATTATTGTGGCTAAAATGAGTGACTAATCTCTTAATCAGGTGTGATGGGAGGCCAATAATGTGATTATATAAGTTATATACCACTTTAGATGTGTTATAATTGTCATTTGTGAGCTATGAAGCATTATAAGTATATTTATCCAACCACATCTTCAATTTTGACACCATTTATTATTAGTTTTTCCATGTTCTTAAATAATAGTAAAAACATGCATCCAAGTGGATTTGCACATTGTGTCTATCTATATGTGATTTAAGTGATGGATTTTAACTTGAAGATCCTAGATGCAAAAATTCCAGTTGGAAGACAAGCACTTGTCTCTTCACTACAAAAATTTGCATTTTAGGACTTGTCACTACAACTTCTGACACAAATTGGTCTAGAAGGTTACATCAACATGATCCATGGTGAAATTATAGGGATTTAATACTCATGTGAGGTTTATTTCATTTCATTAAAAAAATTACTATTTAAATTTTGCGTATGTATGAAGTTAGGATTAAAAACTATATTTTTCTTGTTTTGGGAAGGGCATTCTTGAGGCCAAAATGGGTGGTCAGTCTCTTAGCCAGGCATGATCAAAGGCCAAAAACATCTTTATAGACATTATCAGCTACCCTAGACGTGTTATTAGTGCCATTTTTTAGCCAAAAATCATCAAAGGTAGATTTATCCAACTATAGCTTTAACGATGTTGGACGTGAGAACATGTCCAATGAGGTAGAGATAGAGAAAAATATGGTTGTTGTGAGTGACCATGAGTCTAGTAAGTATGACATATAAAATAAATTAATTTATTCATCATGGTCTCAACCACCTCATCTAATGGTTACACTAATCTAAGTTAATAAATATATATTGAAACAAAATTAAATTGGTTTTTTATTAGTGCGCAAAAATTCTATTGTACCTACACTAGTTTATATGTTGTATATGACAATGAATTTTCTCTTGTCTCATATCGGAGGGTCACAAATCTAAATTATTGAATGTATGCTATCCATATCTACACAAAGTGTGTTTTTATGTTTATATACATATAATTTTTATATCTTAGGTATATGTCTATTTTTCTATGTGTGTGGGCATGGTTTGAATATATTTAAATTATTAAAATAATGATCAGAGAGACATAGACACATACATATAGGTACATAAATATATGTTTCTTAACATTCATATGCATATGAAAAAAATTGGTATATTTGAATTTGAAGCCTACTGGAAACTGGATTAGCTCTTTTTTTATAAGTTTTTTAATCATGTGATGAAAGATAATCATCTATCTTATCAATTTATTTCAAAGACTCAATGATAATAAGACAAAGTATATTGGTTTTTAAGATATGAAAATGCCTAAGGTTAATCTTAAGTTAAATAACCTGCCATGAAAGTGGTAGCCTCTACTAGAGGGAAAAGAAAGAAGCCAAATGCAGTGTATGATAATAAACCATCAAATGGAATCATTGAGGTGATTTTGAATCAAAATGACATGTTTGGATCTGATGTAGGGGATTGAGATTTTGAACTTGGAATGCAACCAAGTAAAGATGAGCATGGAAATTTATCAAATGGTGAATAAATAGTTGTCTCAAGTGATAGAGAAATAAAAATGGCCAAGCTGAGTGCAGTGGAGAAGGATAATTACAATAGATCCATAACAAAAGAAATATTCCAAGGCCTCAAGATACATGAAAATTAAAATATTTCACTACTTTAAAGGTCCAAAAAAAAGTCTTGAAATAAGAATGTAAAACATATACAAAAAGAGAACATCCAAAAAGAGGAGATAGAACTTAACAACTTCACCAAACATGCATAAGTAAAATGTATAAGGGTATCCAAATAAGGTGCGAAAGAGATGAGTATTTCATTATTTGTTTCAATTAGGAAATTATAATAAAAATTTAGTATGTCTATAAATTCAATGAGTTTATAAAATGTGAATATCAAGTCCCAAATGATATTAAACCAGTGTAGTAAGGGTATCCACATTAAAATATTGATAAATGGTGTAGCCCAATCATGAGGGGTAATTCATATAAATATATGACTATATATAAAATATTATGCTCTTTTCTTCCAATAGTATAATTGTAATGCATATTGAAATATTGTAAGGTAGTATTAATAAATTACATGAAGTAAATACTAAAGAAAATAATATCTAAATATGGCCATACAACCAAGAAATTTAGTTTTACAATAATAATGTGAGCCAAATTGTATAGGAAATTTTATCACCAAAAAATGTGAATACCCACACACACACACACACACACACACATCCATAAAAGACATAAAAGGCATACAAAATAAGAGCATAATACAATGTTAGATGAAGGCCATATAGGTATATAATGCCAATATTTCATACATTTACATATAATCACATAAAAAATTACATCATCTAAAAACATAATAGAATGTTAGGTGAATGTATTATATACATGCAATGCCAAAAATACATACATTACCATAAAAGCATACAAAAAAGTACATCATGTAATAAATGATACTCATCAAGTAGTCTCCCTATCTTTGATTTCATCTAATAATATTCTCTATGGGATGGACTTCTCATAGATGGAGATCCCTCAAATGCCTTGAATTACTCAAAAGTTTGACTACGGGTCCTGATACGCTTATAGCTTGCCTATAGCTAAACCTATTCTAATATAGATATTATTAGAAAATTTACATTCTCTAAATAAAATCAAGTTTATAAATTAATTTTAAACTATAATAGAAAAACAATTTAGATATGCACCTACTAAAATCTCATTGTCATGCTCAATCTATTCATGATTCTCAATAGGGCCAGTGATGGGTCAAGGTAAACGAACATGCATGTGAAATGGGGAAGAAACATGATAATGTGACCTACTAATCATATGAATGGGACTATCAAATTTCATATGAAAAACCTAGATAAATAATAAATTCACATAAGTTATATTTTCCCAAGTATGTTGTAAAATTATTAAAACAAATCTATTTTTACAATTCAAAAATATAAGTTAACATGTACCTCAGTTAGTTCTTGTGTATATGACATTACATCACCAAAACCTATGTTTTTATCTACCTATAGAGATGAAGGAGTGTTTACTATCATCATCATCTAAAAAATAACATTAGTTTTCTAGAGGACTTAAGCTATTGCATAGCATGCATGATTCATATAAGGGAATGAACTTGAGGATCTAAAAGATAAGTAGTGGTATTATAGGTAGTTATTGAGTACTTTAGAAATAGTAGGAATAAGTGATGACAATAAATAAAAATTTTAAGCATTAAAATAAGTTTGAAAAGGTGAAGGAACACCAAAAATACAATTAGAATAGATAGGAAGAATAATATATTTTGAAAAAATTATGAGAAATACATCATTAAACATTGAATGAGACTATCTAGAAGGTTGATAATTATTAGGTTACAAATTCTATCTATTTATTTCAACACATCTCACACATATAATTTGTTTTCTAAACATTGTCATTCAAATTTTAATTTAAACATATATGATTGTTAGTCAAGATCATATATTTATATAAATAAAAACATCTACATAAAGTATAATAGGAACTCAAAGTTATACCTCTATATATGTAAATGGTGTCCTAATAACATCAAAAAATGAAGTATTGGATGGCCCACAAGCTAGCTCTACAAATGAAAATGTAGGCATCACCTCCTCCTGCAACATGAAAACCACATGTAATATTCAATTTATGTACAAACTAGCTATTAGATTTTAAATATAAATATAACTTAAATTTAACATGATATTTATATAAAATATACCTCTATGTGTGTATTTACTGATGTGTGAAAACAAAATATACATGCTAAAAACTAACCATTCAGGAGTATATCATCTAATCCATCAGAAGCACCACCATATTCATTTGATGGTCTAATGCATATGTCACCAAAACATCTGCAATAGTGAGGTTGAGTATGCACACTTGATGGAGTGTCTCTAGAATCATTCTCATAAATCCTACTCATATGTTGAATGAGTTTATCAGTAATCTCACTAAGTACATGCAAAGTATAAATATTCATGACCTCCTTCACCGTAAAAGGGATCTTAGGTTGAAGTGGATTTTTGGTAAGGATCCTTATAGGTTGATTAGGCACATGATGTGCAAATGTTTAATCTTGTCTAAAGCCTTTCCCTTAGCCTTGAAACTCACCATAGTTGGTAATCTCAATGAGGAGAAACTCAAAATAGATTTTCCTAATAAAATACAATATGACATCATGGATGTTACATGGTGGGTAATCAAACAACATCCACTATTGGCCCAAAAAATGTTTCTGACCAAATTTAGTTGGCATTGGTGGATTAAGAAATGTTTAGTGGTTATTGAAAAAGGTGCAGTGGTGGTTGGGTTGATAAACAAGGTCAAAATTTGGTATTTTGACATTTCTTTGCAATTAACCTCACATCCTAACAATGTTTAGGCATATTAATCCATACACCTATCCCTATATGATGCTCATCTATCTATTTGACCCATTACCAATTCAATTTGACCTAAATAATTAATCAAAGGTATTGGACAAATAGGTGTGGTGGGTGTTGGTTGATGTGGGGTCCCTCATTATCTTAGTTATTTATTTAGTTTATATTTTATTTTCCACTATGTGTGAACTAGATCCTCTTGACTGCTTGGGGTATCTTGTAGAAGTGTAAGATGGCTAGGAGGGTTAGGAGGGTTAAGAGCATTAGGAAGAGGGTTTATAGGTTTAGGTATAGGTTTAGGAGGATGGATAGCATAATAGTATATTGTAGTGGAATGAGTTATTGAAAAATAATAGGATTTATCAATTAAATAATGCAAATAAAAAAATTACCAAAATTTTGGCTTAATAGGTTTAGTTTTTTATTACTTACCTTACCTCCATGATAACATTGCTAATTCAATAAGATATCATGTGGTCAAAGTATTTTTTTGGCATCTGCTAAGTAGAATTACATCATGATATACCAAAGGCAATAAAAGACAAGCAAGAAAATGAGAATAAAATAAGTGTGACTGTGGGTGGGCCTTTTTTATGGATTGTATAGCATGTAAACATTATGGAAACATAAAATTTACATGTTATTAGCACTAATATTAGTACCAATAACACATATGTATTATTGATACTAAATTTAATGATAAGAATGTGTATGTATTATGTTTCCATAACATGTATGAATTATGGCTCAAGAATCCAAAGCATGATTTCAAATAATGTGTATACATTATGACCATAATGTTTATATGTTATGCACATAACATGTACATGTTGGGGCCAATGTGCACTAAAATTTCCCCTAACTTGATTCACATACCCTTGTTAATTAATTAAGAAACATATTAACCCAATACAATCAATCCTCCTCTCATGACTTCTTCTCAGTAGATATTTTTTGTAGAAACAATATTTAAATATCTCAAATATTTGAATGATCACAAGCTTGTGTATTGGAATTAATTGAGTTAATTATTTTACCACTAAAATAATTTGTAAGTGGAGTGAATCATTGTAACCAATGGGTTTAACCTCGTACCAAATTCACAATAGTAAGTTTAATAGACATATATTTTATTATTTATTAATCTAAGTATTGTCCTGCATAGTTTAAATAATACAATATTTTTTTATTATTGTTTACTTATCTATTGTATCTTTTAGGAATAAAGGTGGAATCACTTAGGAGATCCATCTTCCAAGTGAACATTCAGGCTTAAAGGGATTGAAGAGGGTATGAACCCATCTCTAGGTAGACTGAGCATGAGGGTAAAACCAAAAGAGATGTTTAATCGATTCTAGGTGGTGAAAACAAGGGGAAATGGGATTTGAGACCCCCACATGCTTGATTCAGTCAGCCACATGTAGACCTTGGTAAGTAATACTCCAAATGAAATAGTATTTTTTAGGTTAAATGAAAATCATCTAGATATTATCAAACCTTTAAGCCCAAACATGATGAAGGGATCTAACATTCCATCAATTATTGAGGCTTTCATTGTAAACATGTTGAAGGGATAAGATATTAGTCCCCAATCGATGAGAATAGTGACAAAATAACATAGTTATAAGCCATGATTAGTCTTCCTACTATGGCATAAGAGAGGTAAAACCAATTTTGTATAAATATTCCTCAGGTATGGAACTCTGCTAATCAAAAATGGATTCTACATATTCATTATTAAGCTCAAACTTATCCATCACACTATTTCATGGAATCCAATCTCAATTGATTTTAAAGAATAGATCCCTGAATATGTAAATACCTTTTTTAAATAGCCTCAAGATTTTGATGTAAGGGACCATAGAAAAATTAGAATTATGGAAAATCAATGTGAGATATTACCATAAGCATTGATAATTAAGAGAGAGAACACTTTTAAACTCTTCCCCCATAAAGATTAGGTGGGTTTTGAGCTTATCCCATGCGTTCTAAATGCTTTTAAAAAGAAAAGTGACCGTAATATTAATAGGAACAAGGGTGATGTGAATGTTTTGAAAACCAATCCCTTGTCAGGTCTTTTCATCAAGAGGACAGTCTTGAGAGATGTAATGCCTCAATATTGTTTTATAGGATTTATCCCCTTCCAAGATTCGAATAATCCATTCGATGTTGAGAGTAAGACCTCATAACTTAATGTTAATGAGTCCAAGCCAACTAACTTATTTAGGTTAATAACATATGGTCTAAGAGGCTATATGAAGATCATGAAGAACCTAAGAATTGTTTAATAAGAACACTCTTAATGGGTTTTCAATCTTAACATGAGAGGCATTATAATGGCCCAAATAGGATGACTAGTTATGAGCACCTTATAACAAATCTGAAACTTTCTAGCTAGAGTCAAGGGTTTGGTCATACAGAAAGAAATTTGTTTATTAGCCCTTTGAACTAAATATGACCATAACTCAATGGGTGAGGATTTAAAATCAAAGGGAATGCCTCAAAACTTAAACTTCACTCCATGACGAATCTGTTACCATTGGTATCCCTCTAATGACGGAGGTTTGGGAGAGAGGGACTATCGATAAAATTGAGTCTTTTGCCATTAAATGGATGACCCAAAAGCAAGGTAGAAAGCATCTAGATAATCCATATCATGTTTAACAAAGTCCTCTTACTATTGAAGAGTGAGAAATGAGTTATCGATAAAGTTCCTATTAATCAGTTGATGGTATGAATTAGGGGGAGAAATACCCTTTAGCAAACCCCTAAAAGCATAATTAGCCAATAGATAATTGAATCCATATTAAACTATAACATAAAGAGAAGGATATAAATGACACCCTTGTATAACAAATTAGTTAATCTCAAAGCATTGAGATTGAGAACCATTTATAATAATACAAGATTCAACATCCTAAATATATATATATATATATATATATATATATATATATATATATATATATTAATAGTTTGTACAAACTTGGGGCTAAAACTAAGAGCATAAAGCATAGCTATAATTAAAATCCATTCAATTCGATTATATGTTTTTTTAAAATCAATAATGATGAATACAGAATTCTAGTTGGATAACATGGCCCACTCCATACATTCCTTGATAGCAATAGTATTGTCCAAAATACATCTATGTTGAATAAACTTAGTTTGTTCACTTATCACAGTTAATGGGAGAAGGTGTTTTATTATGAGAGTTAAATATTTAGCTATAATTTTGTAAGATACATTAATAATATTTATGGGTCTCCAATTGATAATAACTTCAAGATCTCCAAATTTAGGAATGAACATAATTTTACCTTGATTAATGAGAGTGCTTAAAGAGTTGGATAAAACAACATCATAGTAAACTTTATTGTTCTAGAGTTTAGTTTAGAAAAAGGTCTCAAGTCATGATAAAACCTCTTACACATGGAATAGCTCATCGAAAGCTTTTTGTTACTTCTTTTAGATCACAAAACAGAGTCTGGATGCCCAAGTTATAGGCTACTAAAGTTATTTTGTGACAGGGAAAATAAGGAGGTGTCACAATGTGTGTCACAATTTGAATGTGACAAGCGGACCAATCACCCGTTAACACGTGGTAGTCCACTTTTGTACATTTGTGTAAAAATTTGGTTTGGTGTTTTGGTTTAGTTTTAGCCTCTGATCTTTGATAGCCGATCATATGGAGAACCGTGGGCCCTGTTATTGGCTCACTGGGGGCCCTTAGTGAGGGTCGGCACACTTGATTAAGGAGGGGTGACTTGGCCTCCATTTCATATTGCAATGTATTTGACTTTGATTTTAAACCTATATTTTGTGCCCACTGGATGCATGTGGGATAATTTAATTATATGTTTTAAATAGCCTGGTAATATTTTGTAATTACCGTTTCCCATTAAGCCACATGGGAGAACCAACACTTGCCATGCCACATCTAACACTTTGCTGAGTCAAGCTCAAGATTACATGCTAATTTTGGAGACCGTGAGAAATGCCACATCCACATAGCTCGTGACTTATCTTCCAAGTCATATGCCGAGCCATAGACCCTAAGAAGAAGACATGTCAATTAGCGTATATACTAAGATGGTACACCAACCAACAAATTGTGTTATGTTTAGTCCCTCAAGCCCACCAAAAAGGGCATCAACATTATTTAATCTATCCACTAACCTTTTTAAAGTCATCAAGCCATTTTTAAATTTCTAATGTGGGACTAAAGGATAAGCCCAAGCACCCAAAAAGGGAGGCCAAAGACTTGAACCTTTCACCTATCGTGTAAAAGGGATAAGCCTTGACCAACTATGCTATGGGCTGGCAAACAATTTAAAAGCCGTGAACTTCTATTTGAATGTAAGGATTCGCTAGACTACATATTTTATGTTTAATAGGTTGAGAGCTAGATGGAAGCTTGGAGATAGCTAGCAAATGGATTTTGTTCCATTATCTGACCTAATACATAGAGGGTAAGCCTTTTTAATTCTATTTTATAATTAAAAATAGAAGTTAAAGTTATTATTATTATAAATTGGATAGACCAATAGTTAAGTGGAGGGACTTATGCACCTTTAGAAGGGGGTTGAAGACTGAGGACGGATTTCATATTGCCAAGCTTGAGTTTATCAATGAAGGTGGAGTTCTTGTATAGATATCATGCCTAAGGGAAGTTGTGTAGCATTTCAAATAATTTGTAAGCCATTTCTTGTGAAAATTTAATGGAAATGGTCCTCACTATTGGGTGGACCTGGAGATGTAGGCAAGATATGCCAAACTCTGTTATCAATGTCATATGGTAAATTTGTCTCTTTATTTGTATGTTTTAATTCATTTTTTTTATTTTTAATTATGAATGCATGAAAATATTAAAATTTGACATTTTACGACATTTTTAAAAATCAAACCAATTTAATTGGTGAATGGAAGTGAAAATTCATTTGACAGTTTCAATCTAATTTGATATTTGAGAACACTTAATTGCCAAATAATTCCAAGTTCTTTTGAGTATTTCAAGAATTTGATAAGTTTTGAGAATTAAATATTCATAGTTTAAACTTCACTTTAAGTTTATCAGTGTAATTTATGGATCAAATTAGTATTAGAGCAATTAGTAAGTAGGGTTAGCTTCTAGTTTTGTGATTTGATAGTTGCTTTTAGTTTATTATTTTTCAATATTTTGTAGACTTAATTAGATTGTAGTGTGCAGTTGTGGAATTAGTGTGTTTGCAGGAAAACATGGGCAAGTTGTCACATAAAGCTAAGATGGAAGAGCTTGAAAGCATCAATACCCAGATTTAGGATGAGAATGCATTCCTACGATGCAAGCTCTTAGCTCTTGAAGAGTAAGTTGCGAGTTTTAAATCAGAGCTTTAATCTAAGGATGAGCTCTTGATCAGATTGTAGTGTGGTTAACCAGAGAAGGAAATACCTTTTACTTCAGATGCAAAGACTATGACTGAGTGCACTGTAAGTTATTGACCAAGTAATTCATCTTCTTATTTCCATTCAAATTTGGATTCAAGTAATGATACTTTTGGTAGTTTTGAACAACACACTAAGGGTGTATGATCTAAATTGTTGAATAAAATGGGATTTAATGGAAGAGGTCTTGGTTGAGATGGCTAAGGAATTACTAACCCAATATAGGTAGAGTATAGATCTCCTCATGCAGGTTTGGGTTACACTAGTGAGTAGGTGGATATTGGAGAAAATTCCTCTATGGCTACAGGAAGACAAGCTTCTGATAGCAAAGGTCCAAGGCCACTAGTAGAGCATGTGCAGTATAAGAGAACACATAGAAGAGGTATTGAGATTCCACCTCCTACTTCCTACACTAGAGTTAGCACTAAATCTTATGATCCACTTTTTATGTTTAAGAAATTTGGATTTAACATTCAGAATATGATGCAATCATTTCCTTGTAATTTTTGTGGGATGCATAACCACTATGTTTTATTTTGTTGGAAGAGACATGCTTTGGTTAAGCATATTGTAGGTGTTAAAGACCAATCTTATCATGGCAAAGCGAGAAGAGGTAAAAGGGAGACCTCACCTAAGAAGGTTTTATGCACTCATTGCCATATGAGTGGACATCAGATTGATCATTGTTTTAAACTTCAATCATCTTCTCATTCTAGACATGGTAAAAGTAAGATGATTTATCAACCTGTTAATAAGGTCAATGAAGTTAAATCAATCCATAATGATGTTAAGGAATCCACTGAGGAAATCAAGTTAACTAGGTAGAAAATTTGATTAAGTGGAATTATAATGCATTTATTTTTCAAATCATTGTTAAGAGTTATATTAAGGGAAATAACAAGATTTGATGATGCATTAGTAGAGCTTGTGAGAACACTTCGAGATAGGTTTATCATTCTAAGTATTTCAATTATCTCCTTATGTTGAATAGCTCTATGTTTTGGAATCTTTTGTTTATGCTAAGAGAGTTATCTATAAGACTTAAACTCATTTGATCAGTTGGACATAATATTAGAATGCATGTTGTGGGTTGAGTTAATTTCCTTACAACACTTGTCTCATATTTAACTACTATTTTGATAATGTATCTATTTTTGGCACATGGATGTATAGATGCATTATAAGACCCTATGGGCATGTTTGGATGTTAGGCAATATAGACTTTGTGTTGTTTGCATTTGCTTAGCATTGTAAGTCCTATACCAGGGCATTGTATTGCAACATGTCTACAACATTTATTGTATGTTGTTAGCATTAACAAACTTGTTTTATAGTTACATTGGGAATTGTTTCAGTTATTGAAAGTTCATCGCTTTACAAGATGTGACATGGGCAGATAGTTTTGGACTATTGTGATCAATTTATTGGTAGTTGTAGATTCCTTTAGTCAGGCCATGTTGTAGGCAATTTCACTTGAGTTGTGAATCATTTATTTTTCCAATGTTTATCTTTTACTATGATTGGGTTCTGTTTGATGTGATATAGTAGACTAGTTATCAGTTTTCAAGAGATAGTAGACTTTTAGAGACCAAAAGCTTCTTTTTTATGGAGGTGTGATCTAGAGTTCAATTCAAAAAAAGGTCTCAAGTCATGATGAAAGCTCTTACACATAGAAGAGATCATTGAGAGCTTTCCAATACTTCTTTTAGATCACAAAATCGAGTCTAGATGCCCAAGTTATAGGCTACTAAAGTTATTTTGTGATAGGCAAAATATGGAGGTGTCACAATGCATGTCACAATTTAAATGTGACAAGTGGACCAATCACCTATTGACATGTGGTAGTCCATTTTTGTACATTCATGTAAAAATTTGGTTTGGTGTTTTGGTTTGGTTTCAGCCTTTGGTCTTTGATAGGTGGTCATATGGATAACTGTGGGCCCCGCTATTAGCTCGCTGGGGGCCCTTAGCGAGGTTTGACACACTTGATTAAGGAGGGGTGCCTTGGCCTCCATTTCATATTGCAATGTATTTGAATTTGATTTTAAACCTATATTTTGTGCCCACTGGATGCATGTGGGACAATTCAATTATATGTTTTAAATATATTGGTAATATTTTGTAATTACCATTCCCCATTAAGCCACATGGGAGAACCAACACTTGCCACAACATTAAATTCGATAGACAAATAGTTAAGTGGAGGGACTTATGTACCTTCGAAATGGTGTTGAAGACTGAGGAAGGATTTTATGTTGCCAAGCTTGATTTTATCAGCAAAGGTGGAGTTCTTGTATAGAGATCAGGCCTAAGGGAAGTAGTGCAACATTTCAAAGAATTTGTAAGCCATTTGTTGCACAAATTTAATGGAAATGGTCCTCACTATTGGGCAAACCCAGAGACGTAGGCAAGATATGCTAAACTCTATTATCAATGTCGTATGATAACTTTGTCTCTTTATTTACATGCTTTAATTCATTTTTTTTATTTTTAATTATGAATGCATGCAAAGATTAGAATTTGACATTTTATGACATTTTTAAAATTCAAATAGGTTTAATTGGTGAATGGAAGTGAAAAGTCAGTCGATAGTTTCAATCTAATTCGATAACCAAGAGCACTTAATTGCCAAACAATTGCAAGTTCTTTTGAGTATTTCAAGATTTTGATAAGTTTTGATAAATTTAAAATTCATAGTTTAAACTTCACTTTGAGTTTATCAGTGTAGTTTAAAGATCATTTATGAAGATTAGATCCAACAATAGCTTTAAGGGTTTGATATAATTCACAAGGAAACCCATCAATTTCTAGGGATTTAGTTTCCATATACATAACAACTTCCTTAAGATCACTTAAGTTGAAAGTTCTATCCTAGGCAACTATCTAAGATTTAGAAATTGTACATGGGATAACTCCAAGGCATTGAGATAGAGAAACTTCATGAGTAGGAGATGTGGGCTAGGTTAAGAACATGCCATCATAGTGATGCAAGAAAGATGTTAAGATATCAAGAAATTTGGTGAATCTAGTTGAAGCACGTGTAATAGATTTGATTCTATTTGCAGTTTGTCTAAACTAGAGGAGAGAGAATAATTCTTTGGTTACTTTTTCTCTAACTTTAAACCAATGCATCTGCACTCTAAGTTGTGCTCTTCTAACCTTGTAAGCTTCTACCAATTAGATTTTATGTCTCCACATGACTTCTTTAGCCTGAATATGAGGGCTAAAGTGTGAGGTTAATAGATCTTTTGAGGTTTAAACATTTTTTAAATCTATTGGGAAGCAATTTATTCTGTTAATTATTACATCAAAGATTACGTTAAGATTTGTGTTAAGGATTGTGTATTAGGTTTTATTGAATCCATAATTGGGGTCTAGTATGTGATACGATTGCATAAAAAATAATTACTTAAATATATATTACATTATATTTTCATTAATTAATTACATAATAAATATGGCCATTGTTTGTATTTTCATTTTCAAAAGTTGAAAATGGTAGTGACATTGATGATGATAATTTTAGTAACCCAACAACTATTTCTCATTAATAAATTATTTTAAATAAATTTATTTAATGAATTGAAAAAATTATATCTAAAATCCACATGTTAGATTTAAAAATAAAGTGCTTAAAAAACAAATGACCTTTAAAATTAATGAATATAAAATTATTACAGTGATCATAGTATATGTACTTTTCATAAATAAATACTTATCAAAAATAAACACCATCTAAATTTTTCGTAATTATGAAATTAATTTTATTATAAAATAAATTAAATATATTATTCAAAAATTAAAGTCCAAATTATTATCCTTCCCCACATCATCATGATCATTATCATAGTCATCAATACCATTGTTATAATCACCATGATCTAAAAATAATTCTTATACCCAATTCATTTTTGGCATTGAAACTTTGTCCTTGGAACTTGTAGATTTGATTTAAAAAGTCATTTTTTATAAATTGACATTTAAATTTATTTAATTTATTTATGAAATTTGATGTTTTATAATAGTATATCAATTAAGAATTTATATATTTCTTATAGGTATTTTATTATATCCATGAATCACATAAGGTATGTGCACCAAATTTTATGTTCAAGCAATATTACCAAAATTAGCAATAGAAACCTAAAATTTAATGACACCAAAATGCATGGATAAAGAAGGTAGATAATATTGAATAGAATAAGCTTACCATCGTTTTTACCTCCTTAGATCTCAATTACAAGAGTTTCACTTGAATGATTTGATATCAAAATTTGAATTGTTGGATTGCTTAATAGACAATGGCTTTGAATGCTTGAGTGACGTGGATAATTGTTTGGATGAGTACTAGAGTAATTGTATGGATGCTAATGATAGTGTAAATATAATGGATTCATGGATTTATAGCTACCTTGGCCATGGCCCAAGAATGGCCTATTATATGAAAATGAAGGAAATTTTGGAAGAATTTTAAATTATTTAGAAGTCTCTAGTTTAGAGATTTCTAAAGTCTTAGAGGAGGTTCTCTAGTTATAGACACTTCTCCTTTAATTTAATGGATAATAAGGGGATTAGATAGTAATTAATCAGGTTTAGGGCTCATAGGGATGTAGAAACAGCTAGGGTGGTAGGGTAGCTAGGGTGGTAGGTGAATAAATATGAATTTTAAATTGTCAAGTTAGTTTAGGGAGTAGGTTAGTATGTAATAGGCTATATTTGAGGCTTATTGGGGAGATTAATTTGTTTTATAATAGGGGTAAAGGTTTATGGGATACAGGAATGAGATGGGGATTTTTAGGTTATTGACTATTAAGCTAAGAAATATAGGAATTAGACTAAATTAGTGGGAGATTAGTATTATTAGTGGGGTGAGCATAATTTACTGCATACATTTTTCCCATCTTTGAAAGGGTGTCGTGAGTGTAAAGAGTAACGGTCTTTCAAATAAAAAACTTGATATTATATAGTGTCAATTGTTAGTGGGATATGGTGCACCCTTGAGGGAGCATGTGGGGATAAATTGACCCAAATGATCACTCAAACAAGAATCCCAGGGTGGGATAAGAGTCATATCTAGATGGGGATGGGATTCCCCAATTGAAAAAATGGATTACCCAAGAGTGATGATGATAAAGTAGCTTAAGTGATGGATTTTAGACAAGGGACAAATGTCTAAAAAGTATCTTGTTTGATGGACTAACATTGATTAATAGGATGGGTTTGAGATCGATGATAAGTCTCATATCAAGGATACATGCTAGGGGAACCTCAAAAGTGGATATTAGTAATAAGGATTATTAATTGTAGATAATGAGCTACTTCCCATAGGATTTAGAGCTTAAAATGGCATGTGATCATGGAGTGACTAGTCTATAAATAGGATAATACATGGTGATTGAGTTATCCTTGGACACAAAAAGTGGGACGAAGTGGTGTCTACATAGTCCTAAAAGACCTCTAGTTAGTGTAGTTATTGATGTGGGGTAAGTTGAGGATAATGGGTTGGGTATTTCATGCCCTTAATGATGTTAAAAGATGATACAAAGTGATGGCTTAGGGATAATTATTTAGCTGGATGATGTTAAGGGTCATGGATGTTAGTAATGGGTTACTTTGGATGTAGGGCGTGATGTAAGATAAAAGGGGTAAAATAGGGTCATTTGGCACTCATTGAGTTTTTAGACTTGATATTTGAGGTGAAACCATGGACTAGTTACCCTGAGCTTCCCATTATGGTGATAGAGTCTAGAAAGACTAGAGAGATGCTAATGTTAAACTTGTGGTGAGTAAACTAACCATAGCTTTATGATTTTAGTGATTTTGGTTAGTTTTATAAAAAAAAGATTGAGCTAGATTTAGTAGAGAGAGATGTTGTTCCAACTCAGCTTGGCAATACCACGAATGGTAATTTTACCCTCAGTCATGATATTGTCATCATGAGTTATGGGTTTTCAAGTTTAACTTGAGGTATTATAATATTGCAAGTCCTCATATACATATTGAAATACTATAAGAATGGATCAATGATATTGTAATATCACAAATATGGAGTTATGATATTTTAATATCACTATTAGTGAATAGTGATATTGTCAAAATCACTTCTGGGGGCATTTTACAAGTTCTAATATTGCCAAGACTAGGAAAATGGGTAAATGTTAGACTAAAGGGGTTTATTTGGATGGTGTGGGATGTTAGACAGGTTGGTTAGCTAGGTGGATTGGGTAAGTTAGAGAGATAGGATGTAGGCTGTTAGATGAGTGATTGGGAGGGGAGGGAGGGTAAATGATTAGGATGAGATAAGTAGGTGAGTCAAGGTGTTGAGACTAGCTAGCTAGTTGGGTTGGGTTTAAATGGATATTAGTGTTTAGGGTTGCCAAGGTTTGGGGTAGGATTGATGAGATATGATTTTAGGCTAGGGTGATAAGAGATTGAGATAAGGGTGTTTGGTATGGGTTAAATATGTGATAGGAATTAACTAAGGTTTTAAGAATTTGGAGAGTGAGGCTATATGAATGAGGATAGAGTTTTTGATGTGGGGATAGTGGTAAGTGGATAGTGATTGGTGCAGGAGGATCTAGGTGTGATGGCATCCTTACTACAACATCTATAGGTATGCAAGAGATGTGGTGGGTGACACCAGCAAAGTTAGGGGTACTAGAGCTAGTTATATTACATGACATGGTGACAATGCCTCATATTCGTATAGATTGATCTCTAATCATAGCATTAGTAGAGGGATCGTACTCAAAGATGAGTACCTTCCACTTTTTTACTAGGGAGATGATAGTGACACTTGAGTATGTATATAGGATATTTCATCTACCCATACATGGAGATAGGATCTATTGGCAGTCATGTGGGTTGACTCAAATACTATAGTGATTGGGTAGGAGTTTTTAGATAGGGATGTGGGAATGATGCATTAATATTGATAGGTGCCTACATGATGGTACATTGGATAGGTTGATACTAGTGGCTATGCCTCTTGTTTCTAAAATTCTCTTGTTAGACAAGAGTAGACAGTGGTTCCACCTCAGCCTAAGGGATGTTGTTTTTGATATGATTCATGATCATTGAGTATTTCCCTAAGGAATAGATGTCTTCGCACTTTTGTGTATGGATTTACACTTGGGTGCATATAAGAGAGCACAAATTTTTGGGCTTTCATTATTATTACAGTTCTAGAGCTAGGAACATATTGAAATCTAGCAACCATTAGGTACACTTGTAGGGCTTAATCCTAGGTAGCCTATGGTCTTCTGATGGTGGGTGTTATTAGGAGTATATATAGGACATGCCAGGGAAATGTGGTATTACAAAGAGTATTATGACATCTTGCACCCTGAGCATATTACATGGATGCCCTACAAAGGTATTAGATTTGGCTAGGACAATGAGGTTTTGACCTAGTTTATGGTTTCATAGTGCTATATGATAGGTTGACATGATTTTATTATAGAGAGATATCGAACAGATCGAGTGTAGAGGTAGTTTGGGTTCATCCAAGATGTGCCTATTACAGAGCATTTATTTTCATGTAGTGATCATAAGAGGCCTTAGTGGGGGAGACCTATAGATAGGGTGGATGCTTGAATAGAGTATGAGAGTATTGCACCCATTCAATCAAAAATTTACACACCCATTTTGGATACATAGCATGGTGGCAACCTTAGATACTGATCAGATTGACATAGCCTCAAGTGGTGATTAGGAGATATGTAGTGAGGAGAGTGTTATAGGTATGGGAAAGTTTTGAAAGTAGGAGGAAGAGGATATAGATGCTAGTGCAAGAGGGGAAAGATGCAGGTGCTATTCATATGTAGATGATGGTAACCAAGAAGTAATAGTATAGGTGGGGGATCAAGCCCTTTCTTAGGTGTAAAGACCAATTGGGCCATAGGTAAGTTAGGACACAAGTTGAAGGGAGTGGTGGTATAGGACCATTTCAACCACCAAGGAAATAAGAGGATGAGTCCCTAATTGTATAACTATAAGGTGATATTCAAGCACATTTATCAAAGATTTTTGGGGTCATACATGAGTGGGACCATCTACAGGCTTATCTTTAGAGTATGACTACATCGAGGGATGATTGGTTAACACATGCATAGGGGTAGATTTCTATTTTATAGGCATATATTGTAGAGGGATGGGAAATTAACCTAGTTATAAACATAGGTTACTACATTGCATTCACAAGTGATATAATGACATGGGTATCTCACCCATATGTAGACACATGTTACCACCTTTCAAGGTTAGATTGTATGCTTTCAAGTCTAGGTGGCTCAATTATAGGGATGTATCTAGAATTTGATAGGGTAGTTGAAGGTGGATGGGAGGGCCAAGGGTGTGGTCAATGAGGTGATGAGGGGTTAGGGTATGATGGATGTGATGTAGAGGATTATGTTGCTCATGTGTGACACTCAGTACTATCAGACACTGTATGAGGTATTTTTACTAGTA
This sequence comes from Torreya grandis, assembly GCA_037957365.1. NCBI lineage: Eukaryota > Viridiplantae > Streptophyta > Pinopsida > Cupressales > Taxaceae > Torreya > Torreya grandis. The sequence continues at coordinate 190,784 of JARHVA010010226.1, forward strand.
GATTAGTGTGTAGCATCCTTTCATGCTAGCCAATCATCAGTCTAACAACCATCCAAAGGTGCTCAAGGACCTCTAAGGCCACCAAAACTATAACCATGATTTTTGGATTGTATACATGTATAGGGGAGTTTTTATTATTTTATCATTCTTTTCCCATGGGCTTCATGTGATTGTATGATATTTTGACATGGATTCCATGTGGATATTATATTACTAGACTTTGATGTATATACATTTATGATGTTATTTGGCATTGATTGATGCATGCACATAGATTTATTGCTTTTATGTGTATAGATATGAGATGTAATGAATTTTATGTGATGATTATATAGACATTTTTGAGACACATGATATGGTTTAGACTTTTAAATGTTACAAACTTTATTTATATTGATGTTGTTATGTATGTATATGATGTGATTTCCTTTTAGGCATGTTTCTATGTTATGATGGATGGGTTTAGCATTTTATTGATGATTTGGATGATGGATAGTTATGTGGTAGATGTTTTTGATTGTCATGGATGATGGTAAATGTAATGTATACGGGATATTACTTTAATTTAATGGATGTTATTACATGATGTGAATTGATATGCTTATAGATGTTATGTACTATATGATTGTAATGAAGATGTGATGTGGATTATATATTGATCATGATGTTTACACATTGTGTCTTATGGGGTGAATATATTATGAAGAAATTAATCCTCTATTTGGTTCATTTCACCCCTAGTTGCTATGGTAAGAATCCTCCTGCACCATGGAGGTAAATCGATGATGGGATAGGATAAGTTTAGGCCTTGGGTAAAGGTAGATGGGATGGGAAATGGTTAGGAATAAAAATGGGATAGGGTAATGGTTTTATAATCCATTGAAATTTATGCAATCCATTTTAATATTGCATCCTTTGGCTAGCTACCAAGGACATGATAAGTCCAAGGAACATTTATCATAGATGTATGGGGGAACTCTGTTTAAGAGATGACCTTTGTCAAATAAACATTTAGGGTAAACTCATACCATCCTTGTTCCCATAAAGATTAATAAGAGAAAACATAAAGTGATATGAAAATAAACTTAACTATTAAAACACATTAATATGTAGATAAAAATCATTCCCACATATGTTCACATAATCACACAAGATATTCAAAGATAATATAGGCCAAATAATCACAACACTTGATAGAGTTTATTTTCATTAATGATGAAATGATTATGGATGGTGATATACAGTGGATCTAATGATGATGAGTGGGGCTATATATAAGATATGTAGCAGTCAAAAGTTTGTCCATGATGAGATCCCAACCAGGTTATGAGATGGGGGTCATGATGACCCTTTAGGAATTAGTGAAACAATGTATGTTAAAAGCCCTGGGAAAGAGAATTTTTTTTTTTGACCCTCTATAATGATGATTAATAATGGGAAGGTGTGAACCTGAGGCTTAGTAATAATAATGAGTAGTGATGGGATGTTGAGTTGAGGCTAAAAAGGAGACACACATGTCAAAGAAGATTTACAAAGGTATGATAGGAATGATGTGGATATGGATAGGAATTGGGGTTATGTAGACCATGTATGGATAAATGATTATAGAGAAGCCTCCAACAAATAGTTTTTACAAGTCATGTCCTTTATTCTTGCTGAAGCAGTTATGTTGAATTATTGTTCAAGACCTTATGATGGATTCCCACTAGTGAGACTAGGGTCAGGGTTATTTTACCATGATGTCGAAGACCAATTTTCACAATGGTACTTACCCAAGGTGCTAGTGAACTAGTTTTCACCATTGGATATTTTTTTTAAATATTAGATTGGTGAGGAGATGTGATGGGTAGATGGGATGGATATGGGGTGTCCCATAGATGAAGAATGGTGAAACCTGATTCAGGTGTAGATGTGATTCAAATGCATGATGTTCATGGGATCATCCATTTATTCTCCATAAAGTGTGGATAATTTGTATGATCCTAAGCCAAACTTGTTAATAATGATATAGGTACCTAACTAATTGGCTTTAAGTTTTCCCTTCTTATTTCTTGCTACATTAGTGGTTTTCTAATTTTCCTTTAAGACCAAGTCACCAACTACAGACTCCCTAGATTGAATCTTATTATAATATTGACCTTTGAATTTATTTTTATATACCCATAGGTGATCCAAGGCCTTTTGACACTTTTAATCAAGGAGTTACAGTTCTTACAGACATTCTTGTCTAATATTATGATTAGTGATAATACCCCTTAGTGAGATTCAAAGGGAGGGAAGTTTCACTTCTACTAGTAAAATTGCTTTGGTCCCATAAACCAAGGCATATGGAGTCACCTTAGTAGGTGTCTGGATACTTGTACGATAAGACCACTGTTGGGGGATCAATCCAACAATAGATTACAATTGTGACAGCAATAAATGCAGAATTAAACCAGATTGACAAGTAATTAGAATGATAATAGTAAGAAAAAGAGATACAAGAAAACACCCTGAAAACTTGTATTAACAAACTCTTTACAAAAGGAATACAATTGAAGAAAGCTTCTTTCTTTCACACCTCTCCTAGATGTATAGATCTCTCAATAGATCTCTATTCCTCAAGAGCTCTCTCTCTCAAGAACAATCAACTCCTACAAGCCTAGATTGATTCAATTATGTACTGTTCTTCTCACACAATGAATTACAATAATTCACCCAACTACAATAATCTACTACAAAACTACAATAAGCTAAGAAGATCTAATTCTACATATAGAATTAGGAGACTTGAGCATGTACACCCAACAAGCAGTTAAGCCACCTGAACAAGGGCTCTAAAAATAGTATTGCTAACAATAGAGACGCGAGCTTGAGTCTACAACTCAAACTTATCATGCAAACACTCGCTTTTGTCCACGAAAATAGCTTTCTGGACACGCAGGTAACCGACGTCGGTTCCTGCTGCTTGTCTGTGACCACCGTCGGTCGACCCTCTGTCGACATCGGTGCCTCTGTAACTGCCTGTGACCAACGTCAGTCGCTCCTGACCGATGCCGGTGTCTGTGTAGACTCGAAATTGATAATGAATGCTCCTTGGTGAAGCTTTTAGCTCCACACCCTAACAATCTCCCACTTGGAGATAGACAGCTGCACCAGTACCTGTACAGCAACATCTTCTAGCTCCTCCATCTTCAACTCAATCATGAAGACCAATAGAAGTTGAATGAAGATTCAAATTCTCCTTTGTAATCGACTTGGTTAACATATCAGCAGGATTCCTATCTGTATGGATCTTCTCCAGCTTCAACTCACCATCTTCCAATACCTGTCATATGAAGTGATACCTTAGCTGTATGTGCTTTGTTCTTGAATGAAAGGCTGAATTCTTAGCCAAATGGATTGCACTCTGACTGTCACTATACAATTTGTAACTCTCATGCTCCCTACCAAGCTCATCCATAAACCGTGTCATCCATATCATCTCCTTGCTAGCTTCTGTGGCTGCAATATACTCTACTTCTGTAGTTGACAAGGCAACAACCTTTTGCAACTTAGATATACAGCTAACCGCCATTCCACCTATAGTAAATACATAACCTGTAGTGCTCCTCCTGCCATCCAAATCACCTACCATATCTGAATCCACATAACCATGTAGAGAAGTATCTGAACTTCCATAGCACAAGTGCCTACTGCTGGTTCCTCTCAGATATCTAAGGATCCACTGAACTGCTTTCCAATGTTCCTTACCTGGATTGGCCATATACTTACTTACCACTCCCATTGCTTGGGCAATATTCAGTCTAGTACACACCATTGCATACATCAAACTCCCTATTGTGGAAGAATATGGAACCTTACTCATGTACTCTACCTCATCATATGAATTAGGACATTGTTCTTTACTCAACTTAAAATGTCCAGCCAAAGGTGTGCTTACCGGTTTAGCATCCTGCTTATTGAACCATTTCAACACCTTGTCCACATAATCTTCTTGAGACAATATCAACCTGTGATTTTTCCTGTCTCTCTTAATGCTCATGCCAAGGATTTTCTTTGCTGCTCTCAAATCCTTCATAGCAAACGTTTGAGCTAATTTCACCTTAAGCTCTGAGATATCCTGCATGTGAGATCCTGCAACTAGCATATCATCTACATACAACAATAGAATAATATATCTACCATTATCAAATCTCTTGAAATACACACAATGACCTGATTGACACCTACTGTAGCCATGCTCAGTCATAAACCTGTCAAATTTTTAAATACCATTGCCTAGGAGCTTGCTTGAGGCCATACAAGCTTTTCTTCAACCTGCACACAAACTTCTCCTTACCCTTGACCTCAAATCCTTCTGGCTGTTCCATATATATTTCCTCATCCAAATCTCCATGAAGAAATGCTGTCTTAACATCTAGCTGCTCAAGATGCAAATCCTCAAAAGCAACCAAAGACAACACAACCCTTATTGAAGTCATTTTAACAACAAGAGAAAAAATCTCACCAAAGTCAATACCTGGCTTTTGTGCAAATCCTTTTACCACTAATCTGGCCTTGTATCTCATCTATCCATTCTCACCTTCCTTCAACCTGTAGGTCCATCTGTTCTTGAGTGTTCTCTTACCAGCTGGCAATTCAACCAAATCCCATGTTTGGTTCTCTCTTAAGGACTCCAACTCCTCAACCATGCCACGCTCCCACTGACTCTTGGACTCCACCTGTATTGCTTCTTTAAAACTCTCTGGTTCTCCACCATCAGTTAGCAATAAATAAAATAAAGAAGGAGAATATCTAATTGGAGGCTTACTCACCCTTTCTAACCTCCTGATGGGTGTCGAAACTCGTCTACAGCACGCTGTCCACCCAAATTCTCTGACAGTGACTGACCTCAATCGCTTGCAAACCTGTTACTAGCCGATGTCAGTTCTGCCTGACCAACCTTGGTACCTGTACGGCCGACGTCGGTCTCTGTATGGCCGACGCCGGTTTCTATCCTACCAACGCCGGTTCCTACCCTGTCGATCTCGGTCTCTGTGTTTTCCTGCAAGTGATTATTTATTTTTCCCGCGTGCTCATCTTAGAATTTCACCTCATCCAATTCACCATTGCTCTACTCAGACTGATTCAACTTCCTTAGCTGATCATAATACATCACTCTTTCATTGAAAACAACATCACGGCTCCTGATTACCTTGTTAGTTTCTAGATTCCACAATCTGTAACCAAAATCATCTGAGCCATAGCCAATAAACGTGCATCTCATAGACTTAGCATCAAGCTTCTTTCTATTTTCCTTATCTATATGCACAAAGGCTTCACAACCAAAAAATTTGAGATATGGAGATCAACCTTTTTACCTGTCCATGCCTCTTCTGGAATACCACCATCCTGAGTTGTAGAGGGTCCTCTATTAATCAGGTATACTGTAGTGTCAACAGCTTGTGCCCAAAACTGTAAGGGCAAACTGGCATGCAATCTCATACATCTTGCATGCTCCATTATTGTCCTGTTCATCCTTTCAGCAATACTATTCTGCTGAGGTGTCCTTGGAACCATCTTTTGCCTATGGATTCCATGCATGTAACAATAATCTCTGAACTTATGACTGCAGAACTCACCACCATTATCTGATCTCAGGCACTTTAATCTTTTACCTATTTCATTCTCAACCATAGCTTTCCAAACTTTAAAAGTCTCAAATACATCTGATTTTCTTCTAATACAATAGATCCATACCTTCCTTGTAGCATCATCTATGAAAGATACATAGTACTGTAATCCTCCAATGGAAGCAACCTGAGTTGGTCCCCACACGTCTGTGTGAACAAGCTCCAACTTGTGCCTCTTCTTAGTAGACCCAGTTTTGAGAAAACTAACCCTTTTCTGTTTTCCAAATACACAGTGCTCACAAAATTCTAGATCTATGCCTTTTAAATGTGAAAGCATACCTTTAGACTTAAGAATTGACATCCCCTTCTCACTCATGTGGCCAAGCCTTGAGTGCCACAATTTAGTGTCCACATCTGAAGTAGATAATACAGAAGGAGATTTGTAACACAATTACACAAATAGAGAGTACCTTCTCTCTTACCTCTGGCCATAACAAGTGCACCCTTGGTCACCTTCCAAGATTCTGCTGTGAGAGTTACTATACAACCCTCATCCCCTAACTTTCCTGCAAAAATCAAATTTCTCTTCAAGCTAGGAACATGCATCACATCTCTCAACACCCATGAGTTGCTATTCTACATCTTCAATTGCACTTTACCTTTGCCAATTATTTTACAGGGCTCATCATCCCCTAGATACACTATTCCAAAATCTCCATGGATATAGTCACTGAAATATTCCCTGTTAGGAGTAGCATGAAAAGATGCACCAGAATCTAATACCCAAGATTCTATATTATTATGCAGAGAGAAAATTAAAGCATCTTGTGCAATACCTGCAATCTTGGCTTCTTCCTTTCCTTCGTGCTAATTGTCCTCCTTAGGCTTTGACCAACAATATCTGCTTATGTGCCCCATCTTTCCACAATTCCAGCATTGTGGCTTCCTGCCATTCCTAGATTTAGATCTGCCTTTCCCCTTTGACTTGGATCTGGATCTGCCTTTCTTGCTCTTCTCTTTCTGCCTTCCCCTGCTCTCAAAACTTAAAGCATTCCCAGATGCCTCTTCTGTGCTTTTCCTGCGTATTTCCTCATTCAAGATAACACTAACAACATCCTCTACTTTCAAAATATTTGATGCAGATGCAGTATTACTTACTGCCATTACTAAGCCATGCCAGCTTTCAGGCAAAGAACATAATATCAAAAGAGCTTTTATTTCATCATCAAACACTATATTCACTGAACTTAATTGATTCACAATTCCATTGAAATCATTCAGATGAGTAGAAACAGATCCACCTTCATTCATATGCAAATTAAATAACTGCTTCATAAGATATACCTTATTGGAAGCTGAGGGTTTTTCATACAAATTTGCTAACGTAGTCATCAACTCTACCATGGACTTTGTTTGTGATAAATTGGATATCACAGTGGATGCTAGACTCAGTCTTATAGAACCCAGAGCCTTTTTGTCAAGAACTTCCCATTCTTCATCCTCCATGTCTTTGGGCTTCTTTGCAACCCCACCTAATGGTAAGTAGAGATCTTTCTAATACAGATAGTCCTCTATCTGCATTCTCCAATGTTGGTAATTTTTGCCATTGAACTTTTCCATTCTCAATTTACTTTCATCTGCCATTGCTTCTCCCACTCAAATAGAAATCCCTGTAGAAACTCCTATGAGAACCTGTAATCAATACACACTACACAGATCTGAACCACCTGTTAGTGAACCTGAACTTTGATACCAATTATCAAGCTCTGAACCTGTAACCAAGGCTCTGATACCACTTGTTGTGGGATCAATCCAATAATAGATTACAATTGTGACAGCAATAAATGCGGAATTAAACCAAATTGACAAGTAATTAGAATGATAATAGTAAGAACAAGAGATACAAGAAAACACCCTACAAACTTGTATTAACAAACTCTTTACAAAAGGAATACAATTGAAGAAAGCTTCTTTCTTCCACACCTCTCCTAGATGTATAGATCTCTCAATAGATTTCTATTCCTCAAGAGCTCTCTCTCTCAAGAACAATCAACTCCAACAAGCCTGGATTGATTCAATTCTATACTGTTCTTCTCACACAATGAATTACAATAATTCACCCAACTACAATAATCTACTACAAAACTACAATAAGCTAAGAAGATCTAATTCTACATATAGAATTAGGAGACTTGAGCATGTACACCCAACAAGCAGTTAAGCCACTTGAACAAGGGCTCTAAAAATAGTATTGCTAACAATAGAGACGTGAGCTTGAGTCTATAACTCAAACTTATCATGCAAACACTCGCTTCTGTCCACGGAAATAGCTTTCTGGACACACAGGTAACCGACGTCGGTTCCTACTGCTTGTCTGTGACTGTCGTCGGCCGACCCTCTACTGACGTCGGTGCCTCTGTAACTGCCTATGACCGACGTCGATCGCTCCTGACCGATGCCGGTGTCTGTGTAGACCCGAACCTGATAATGAATGCTCCTTGGTGAAGCTTTTAGCTCCACACCCTAACAACCACAATGTTGGATATAGTTGAGTGTGTCAATTTCTTCCTACTTGAATAACTATCTTCTTCAGAATCTTGATGTGGGTCTTATTGGTTTCCTCTACTTGTCTATTTCCCTAGGGATAATAAGAGGAGGAAAAATGCTACGTAATGTGATATTTTTGGCATAGAGCCTCCACATCCTAGTTCTTATGTGATTTTTTTATCTAAAATGATGTTAGTAGGTATACCAAAATGACAAATGATCTAATTAAGAATAAAATTGGATATTTGGAAGCCTATTGTATAAGTAATTGCCATTACCTCTACCCATTTGGTAAAATTATCCATTGTTGTGATAATGAATTTATGATTGCTTGATGAAGTAGGATTGATCTTGATAATTAAATCAATCCCCAAAATGGAAAATAGTCATGGAATCATAATAGGCTATAATTATTGTATGAGAGCATAGATGAGATTTCCATGTTTTTGATAGGCCACACATTTGAACACATATTGGTAAGAATCTTGTTCCATCATAGGCCAATAATAACTAGTTTTTAAGAGATTTTTGTCTAGGTCCATTCCAATCATGTGCCCACCATAGATACCCCATCATGGATTTATTTTATTTCCTGAGAAGCCTCATCTGATGTCAAACACCTCAACAAGGTTCCATCATATCCTTGATGATAAAGCATGTTACCAAGAATGGTATATCATGAGGTGCAATGAATGAAGGATTTATGTTGATGATGGTTGATGTTAGGGGGAGAATGTTGTCATGAAGGTACTTGTACATGTCATATTACCATGGGAGACTAAGATTGTTAATTATGCAAATTTGAAATGGAGCTAGTGACTGATGGGATAGAATAATTAGATGCTTAATAAAAAAATTTCCTTGCAAAACATCTTCAAGGAGGTCAATAATGATCCAATAGTAGCCATAAAATTAGCTACTTTATTTATTATTTATGGAACTTTTTCAAATGTTATAGATTAAAAATTTGACTTTAACTAATCCACTAGTTGCTTATAAGGAAGCAAATTTTCATCCTTTGTTAGGAATTCATCATTGACCTATTTGATAATTAGTTATGAGTCACTAAATATTTATAAGTGTTGGATGTTAAATAAAATATTCATGTGTAAGACAAATATTAAGGCTTCATATATTGATATGTTGTTGGTGCATGGGAAGGTAAGGTATAAAGCTTTCAGGATAAGTTCATCTTGTGAAGTGACTAGGAGTATGCTTGCCTCTAGCCCATACATGGTGAATGAGCCATCAAAGTATAGTTTCCAGCTATCTAATTTTGAAGTATTCATTATGGACTCACCTAGGAAAGTGGTTACAAGAGGCTAAGTTTATTTCAATGGTGCCTCTTCCAATTAATCCATGATAACCTATCCTTTTATATCCTTTCTATTAACATATTCAATGTCAAATTCACTAAGCAACATTATCCATTCTACCATTTAGCCTATATGAGTTGATTTGGACAATATGTATTTCAAGGGATCAAATTTTGTAATGAGCTATACTTGATTATTGAGTATGTAATGTCGAATCTTATGTGACTTAAAAACCATGGCCAAACATGCTTTTTCAATAGGAGTATAATTTACCTCATAGGATATCAACATGTGATTGAGATAGAATATGGTCTACTCCTTACTATAATCATTATGTTGTGCTATAAGAACACTAATGGCACATGGTGTTACTAAAATACATAGGATTAAAGGTCTTCTTGAGATGGGTGGTGACAATATAAGCGGATTAGCATAGTATTATTTAATACTTTCAAAGGCTTTCTAGCATTCTAAATTCCAATGAAAGGTAGTCCCCTTAATTAGTAGATGAGTAAAGGGGTGACACTTATCTGTAAGATAAGAGATGAAACATCATATGGCTTGGATCTTACCTTGGAATACTTTAGAGATTCTTAATATTAAGAGGTGGAGGCATTATTGTGATTGTTTTGACCTTCGCTGGATCTAATTTTATGCTTCTTATTGAAACTATGAATCCAAATAATTTTACTGAGGTGACTCAAAATACACAAATATTGGGATTCAACCTAACTTTATACTCTCAAAATATTTTAAAAATCCTTCTTATAACCACATGGTGTTATAATCTTAAATGAGACTTACCCAAAATATCATCTACATAATACCCGACAATGTCATGCATCATGTCATGAAATATGATTGTCATAGCTCATTGATAGGTTGCCCCTATGTTTTTTTAAGATCAAATGGCATGACATGATAAAAAATATTCCCCATGGAGTAATAAAATTTGTTTTATGCTAGTCCTTAGGTGAAATTTTGATTTGAATATTACCTGAGAATCCATCTATGAGGGAAATAATTTCATATCCTACTATCATGTCTAAAATCATGTCAATGTTTGGGAGTGGGAAGTCATATTTAGGACATGCCTTATTGGTATCCCAAGAGTCTTTAAAAATTATAATTTTTCATTATGGTTTAGACACAAGAACAATGTTAGAAATCTAGTTTGAATAATTAATTGGGCAAATAAATATAGCTTCCAAGATATTTTGTAATTCCTCTTTGACTAATAATGCTACCTTAGGGTCAATTTTTCTTAACTTCTATTTGATAGGTTTGGTAGTCAGATGCAAAACCAAGTGGTGTACTGCTAATGAGGGATCTAATCTTGGCATGTTTGCATAACTCCATGTGAATATGTCAATAAATTATTTTAGCAGCTCAATAATGACTTTGTGTTCCTCTTTTGCAAGAGATGCTCCTAGTTTCACCATTCTTGGGATGTTTATCATTCCTAATATTGACTTTTATTACATCTTTAATAAGTGAGGGTGATTTATATTACAATTAAGTAGTTAATGATATTTTTAGAATGTTAGAAGTGAAGCAGTCTAG
>JARHVA010010227.1:0-7500 GCA_037957365.1 Torreya grandis
AATTCATTATTATTAATTTTATGATTATTTAAGGCATTTGGTTCATCAATATTAGGGTTTATACCTTGTCTACCATGAAGTTTTTGCATTCATATCTTGTGTTTCTATCTCAACTCTTCTAATTCATATAGTGTTTTGTTATTCAAAATCTTCCTCTTCATTAAAAGTTATTCATCATGCATCAATGAAAATTGATAGCTTTTCAAATGTGGGGGTCAAAGAAGTACATGGGTCCTGCATAAGTATGCATAGAATACTTGTGGGGACATAATTCTCAATTTTGGTTAAAAATATATGTTCAAAAGTGATTTTAGTCTATATTAATAATAATTCAATCATGAATATATAATACTTGATTTAGGTTAAAAATAGATTTTAAAAAGTGAGTTTTCTCTATAAGAAGAATAACACAGTCACATTATTGAATAACATGATCACATTATTCTTAATATATATTAGGGATTAGGGATTAAGGATTAGGAATTAGTGCATATGGTTTAGAAAATATGATTAGGGAATTAGAGCACAAGGCTTAGAAATTAATTTTTAGGGTTATGGATTAGGATTAGTGTATAGGGTTTACATTTAAGGGTTTATATAAGATATAATCTCTCTATGCCATGTGATCCTAATTCTTACTATAAAGGATGTTAATTTGGGATAAATCAATTTCCAAATAGAGAAAGTTTGGTTTAGAATTTAGGGTATAGTATTTAAGGTTTAAGGTTTACTGACTAATGTTTAATTTATATATAGTTTAGGGTGTACATAGGGTCCACTAAATTTTTATCCTCAATTTGCCCTAATGTCATCATAGATTGAGCCAATTAGTCAATTAAGACAATGAGTAATGTGATTTAGGACAAATAAATTAATGTATATACCTAATTATTACTATAAATGATGTTAATTAGTTATAAATGATAGTTTAAAATATCGGGTATAGGGTTTATGGTTTTAGGGTTATGGTCTAAGACCTATAAGGTTTATGGTTTAAGGTACATAGGATCCAATCGTAAGGATAATTGAGAATAATTTAAATCACTTGGACCTATTTGTGACTATATAATGTGTTTTTAGGTTGTCATTATACCCCATGTTATCATGTAGACTGAGTGAATTAGTCAAATGGGGTAATAAATAATGTGATTTAAACCAAATTAAGCTTTGTGAACTTAATTCTTAGTCTAAAAGACGTTTATGTAGGCCAAAATGATTGATCCAGTGTTTAAAGAGTTTATATTTATGGTTTAGAGTTTAGGGATTAGTAACTTTAGGGGTTAAAACTTAGGGTATATGTTTTAAGGTATATAAGGGAAAATGATGAAGGTAATTAGGGTGAATTTGAGATTATTGAACCTAGATCTATGAGTAAATAATGTGATTTTGGGCTCAATTATCCCCACATCATCACAAATTGTGAAAATTAAGTCAATCACAATAATGTATGATGTGATTTTGACCAAGTTTATCCCTATCAACCTAATTCTTACTATATAAAGGATGCTAACTGGGACTAAATAGATTGGTTTAGGGTTTAGGGTCTATAATTTAAAGGTTTTAGTGTTTAGGGCTTATAGTTTAGGGTTTAAGTTAAATGGTACATGGTTTAGGGTTTAAGGTAAATGGTACATGATTTAGTATTTAAGATATCAGATATAGGGTCCAATCACTAAGGTAATTGAATAAAAATTGATCTTATTATTCACTAATTTGTGATAATTGCCTTCATGTTTTCATTTTTTATAAAGGTAGGGTATGTTAAGCCAAACATGTTTCATACATTTTAAAATATATTGAGCCATAAATTTGGTTTGCAGGCTCAATTTTTCCCAAATCGTGCCCCTAATTTCACAAATTGACTAATTGGATCGATTCATAATAGAATCAAACTTAATATTTCCCCAAATTATATCTTTTTTTAATGGGTTCGATTTGGCCTCAAAATGCCTCCTCGATTAAATCAATCAAATCTTTGGTTAATTATACATGACATGAAATTAGGATTAATTTCACTCTAAATCACACCATATATGATTTAAAATAGGTAAATGTGGCTCATTTTGACCCTATTACCTCCAAAATTTAATTAATCAACATTTTCATTCATTATATGATGACATTCAAGTTTATTGAGCTCCAACCCACATTCTATACATGTAAAACTTGCATAAATAAATAATGTTTCTTTGATTCAATTTATCTAATGAAATTGGAACCAATCAACCCCCAATCCACATGTTATAGTCCTATAATTAATTTTAAGGGGTTATAAATAGCCCTAATTTACTTTAGATGCACAACTATATTGGTACTCTAAAGGCTAAGTTTTAGTCATGGGTTTAAATAATGTATTTTATGACATCTCATTATAAATTTAGTTATACCATAAAATGTATAATGAGTTACATGATAAAACCAAGTAATTATGAGTAGTCAAGTCAACCTATTAAAATGATCATATTTTTTTTTTAAGTTTAATGTGATACCATGACACATTAATTCACTATTTGAGGTTAGGGACCTTTACCATATCACATTAAATAACACTGCTATTAGGGAGCTCAAGAACATATAATAACATTTATAAAATTTGAGCTCAAGATCAAATTAGGTTTTTTGGGTGTTATTAAAAATATCACACAATCTCATTATTAATCTGTTCATGTTATTAACTAACATGATCTTGTTATTAATGCAATCAAGTTATTAATATGATTGGGATATTTGAATTTTAATTCAAACACCACGCCTTTTCATCTAGGAATGGCTTAGATTTCAAATCCAAAGGCTTGGACATGTCAATCTACAACTGAGTCTAAGAGTATTGATTAAAAAAAATGAAATTTGATCACCAAATGAACTAATAATTTCAATGGTAAAATTCAAAAAATTAATACCATCATTATAATCATGCTTTCCTCTTTCCAAACATATGATTTTTATAATTTTTGGACTAATTTAAGGTTTTAAACTATGTTTATTTCTAACTATAACCTTTTTTAGGTTACTACATGCCACAAACATACATGAATATAAATTATCATTTATTTATTTTTTAGTTAATCCAAGTAAAAAACAAGTTATATGGTCACAAAATAGGCCTAATTATACACACATTAAAAAAATCATTTTTTTGAGGTAGTTAGGCATGCCGTATGGGTGACTATCCATTTTATTATTAGTTTTCATGTCATATTTACTTATAAAAATCATAAAAATAATTATTCATTAAATATATATATATATATATATATATATATATATATATATATATATATATATATATATATATATATATATATATATATATATATAGGTTGAAAACTATAAGATCTTATATAAATGTTTACCAAAGGGTTTTAAACAATATTCAATGTTACTCAAAAAATGGTGTGCCACACAACCATCTATCTATTCTATTTTATTAAAAATTTAGAAGTTCCTCTTCAAAATTTAGAAAAAATAGTGTTTTAAAAACCAAACTTTAAATTATATATTTCATGTTATTACACCATCTTATAATTTAGAGTATAGGTATCTCGAACTATCTACATAAGTTTATATTCTAAAAAATCAATAAAATCACTTTTATGGGTAGGCCCATTTTTATCCCCTAACTTTGTGAACTTACCCTATAGGATATTATCATAGTGAGATACATAAAAAATCTCATGATTATTCTAAAATTATTTTCATTATCTAAATTAATTCCATACTCTCATTATATTTTATCCACTTGTAATTGTAGTGTCTATGGGCTTACAATATTAAAGATTATACTTCTATAACATGTCTTCAACATATTTCGGTTTAAAAATGATTAATACTTTTTATTTTGATGGGTTTCTATGACAATAAATTACTTCATAATTCTAGTATAATTTACCTTATATTACCTATTCATACATTCCTAGAAGATATTGAACATATTCATAAAACAACATGTAAAGATCAAGTCATCTACATAGACACAAGCATATAAAACATTAGAACCCAATTATTTTATGTAAAGTGTTGGTTAATTTTTGATTATTACAAATCCTTTACCCAATAAAAAATAAAAAATTATTTAGTATCAACATCATGTATCTTTTTTCAATACATAAATATCCTTATTCAACTTATATACCTAATATTTTTACCCTTTATCTCAACATCTTGTGGTTACCCCACATAGACTTCTTCTTCAATCACTCCATTTAGGAATGAAATTTTGACATCCATTTGATTTATTTTACATCCTTTATGATTATATACTAAAATTATTAGTCTTACATTATCTTGACATGCCACGTGTAAATAGATTTACTCATCGTCAATCCCATATGCTTGTACAAATCTTTTTAAAACTAGACTAGATTCTAGCTCACCCATAATAACATCACTCTTGAATTTGGTCTTGTATACCCATATTATTGAAATGACATATTTATTTAATTAATGATTAAAAAGAGTCCATTTATCATTCTTATAAATTAAATCCTTTTCTAATTTCATAGTATCAACCCATATTTTATTTTTACTAGCTTATGCATAACTTATAGGTTCACTAGCGATGAATGAAATTCCAAACATAATATTTTCATCGTAAGCAACATAAAAAAAAAACTTTCTTGATGTGTAATAATTTTTATCCTCTTATAATATTTATCATCTAAAATTTGATTGGATGTTTATATTTAAAACTCATTTGTTCTTGCCTATAGTTGATGAAGATGGATCAATATTATCTTGGGAAGAGTTCATTTCTTTTCCTACTGAACTATAAATATGTGAAGGGATTTATAATCCCTAAAAAAAATTAAACAAGTTTCACACCTTAGATTATTCCATATGTGTACAAATTATAAAAATAATCATATAAATCATTTTCAAAAAAAATAATCCCTAGAAATAATTGTGGATTTACTAGTAGGATTTTAAAGCTTGTATGATTTGTTTTCATCAGTATAACTTGTGAAAACATGAGAAAAACTTTATGGATCTAATTTTTTAATATTATCATTTATAAAATTAATAAAATATAAACAAAAAAAATACTTTTATATGTGTTGCATATGGTTTTCTACCATACCAATATTCATAAGGTGTCATATCTTTAATTGTTATTTTAGGACTCTTCTTAATGATGTAGACATTTATTTTCATTAGTTCATCTCAAAAACATATTTATAAGTGCTTATTCTAAAAATTATTCCTTGATAACTCCATTTTTAATCTATTATTTCTTTCTACTATACCATTATATTAGGGTCTACAGGGAGGTAATAACTACATTTTTATTCCATGTGAAGAACAAAATTCATTAAATTCATTACAACAAAATTAACCTCTTCTATATGTTCATAGGTACTTTTAGGAATCTCTAAATTATATTTCAGCCAAATATTTGATATTTTTAAAATATGGGAAATCTCATAATTTTTATTTCAACAAAAATACTCACATAAACCTTATATCATCATCTATGAAGGAAATTAAATAAAAATTCTTACCAATACATCTGTAAAACATTGGTCCACATAAATTTGAATAAACAAGTTATAAAGGTGCTTTGACTATTAATTTTATAATATGGAAATAATCCATATAATTTTTATCAAGAATATATTACTTTCATGCATCATCCTTAGTCAAATATAGTTTGGGAATACATCTTGCCATATATTTTGTGTCAATAATATGTAATCTCTTAAAATTGATATGGCCATATCTTGAATGCCACAATATTTTAACATCCTCAATGGTAGAGAACTAATTACTTTCCTTCGTAATATTTAACCTTAATGTAAACATCCAATAATTTTACATATAGGATTTACTAATAAATCTATTTCTATATCTCTTATAAAAATTTGAATAAACATCATCTTCAAAAAAGTAGTTTGAAACCATTTTATAGTAATTTACCAACACTAGTAAAATTATGACTTAGATTTCAATAAAACTAAAAATAATTTATTTCAACATTACCATGAGTTGTGGTGATTTTTATGCTTCCCTTTCATTTAATTTGGATGGATTTTCCATCTCCAAATTGCACTTTGGTTTTAAAGGAATCATTTAATTTGTTGAAACCAAATTGTGACTTCTCATGTGATTTTAACAACCTAAATCAAGAAAACAAAAATTATTTGATTCTTATATTCCCACATTACATTTGAGATAATAATATAATTTCTATTTAATATCATTTTTTTTATCGTAGAATTAATTATTCTGACCCTCTTGATTAAGTTGATTCTTAGCTACCAGTATCTTATAATCTTTTATCATGTGTCCCAATTCTTTGTAGTAATGACAAGTAAGGGATTTATTATTTTTACCTATAAATTTATATTTATATTTTCAATTTTATTTTTATTTTTTAAGTTCCCTTTAATATAATTTATATTTTTATGTTTTGTCTTTGAAAAAATTTCATTCATTTTAAGTGCTTGTTCTTGATCTCATGTGTATAGTCTCATTTATAAAACAAGATAGAACAAACTACATCATGAACATTAATATTTTATAAATCCTTGTAATCCTCAAGAATGATCACAATATATATCCTTTTTTAATTAAATATACAAAAAAAAACTACTTATTTTAACACTATCTTGTATAGTTTCTCCATAAACCCCCATTTTATGCAATAAGTTATTTATCCTTATTTAATAGTCTCCAACTCCTTCACTATCTAACATTCAAAATTTTTTTAAATTAATTTTTATTTTTCATTTTCTTAACTTATTATATACTTAATATGAAGTTTATAAGGTGTTTCAGACCTCATGATAATTTTTGCATCCTGTAATTTTTTGATAGATGTTTGGGTTTATGACACTTTGAAAATATAAGAAATCTTGTGCATCTACCTTTTCTTCATCCTTTTTTTAATTTTATGATCTTGATTCAAGGAATTATACTATTTAGGTTATTTTTAGCCATGGAAAAAATTCACTAAAAATAAATTAAATTTAATAATTCTCTTCAACTAATCTATCAAATATTCAAAGTTGTCACCTTTGATGATGGGAATATTCATAGAAGAAAAAATTTAATGAAGCCATGATTTTTTTGATAACGGATGGAAATCCATTTGAAAATTTATTAAATGAGTAAATGATACCAAATTAAGTTCATTTTTAATGTAATTATTTAAAATTATATTTGATTTACTATGAAATTGAAGTCATATATGAACCAATTTATCCCAGAATTACTAGTTATTAATCTAGTAGAGTTGTAATTGATATTGTTGACAAAAAAAATAGTGAATAAATTCAAATTAGAAAGCATGTGATGTGTCATACTAAAAAATTAATGATAATTTTCATAAATACTTGATGTGTCATCAATGGTAAAATATATTATCATGTGATGTTCTTCACCTTCCTCATAAGAATCATATTAATGGATTTTAAAATCATCATATTTATTTTAAACTATGTTATAAGTTTCGAATGTTGGATAATCATAAATGGGAGGATATGATATCATGTTGGTATCTTC
>JARHVA010010227.1:12500-42500 GCA_037957365.1 Torreya grandis
TTACTGCCAATGAATCATTATTATATATTCTCCATTCATGATATAATCAACTTCCATGTTATTGTTACAAGCTTCAATATACACAGATATATATATATATATATGTATATATAAATATATATAAATATATATATATATATATATGTATGTATGTATGTATGTATATATATATGTATGTATGTATGTATGTATGTATATATATGTATATATATATACATTTATATGTATATGTATATGTATGTACGTACATACATACATATGTGTGTGTGTCTATATATATATATATATATATATATCTTAGTGTGTGTGTGTGTACACACACACACACACACACACATATGGATCCAAAGCTAGAAATAGCCTAAAAATATAAGCCAATAATATCATCTAGGCCAATATATTACAAGTAAAGACAAGTATGAAAAAACTATATTGGTCATATTAATATAATAGGAATACAAGGTTGTTAAAAAAATTATATGTAGAGGTAATATGTAATGATATTCAAAGGAGTTTATACTGATAGTAATATAGGTATGAAATAATAATTTTAAAATTTCTATCATAAAATTCTAGGTGATGATACCACTTGATTATTGGTGCACTGATTAGGATGTGGATTAAAGGAGATTGATGCACAAACAAATCTCTATAATAAAAACCATTATTAAAGTGTAAAATATCAGGTATATACATAAGGTATATGAAAATTATCTTGAGGTCATGATAAATAAATATTATGAAATTCAATACAAATATGAATGATCATAGTGAATTTATTATGAATGATGACTATGTTAGAGACCCATTTAGAGTAATCTATAGTTTTGAAAAAATAACATCAAGGTATTCAATGATTTCTTTATGATAAATATTGAAAACCTCAAGAGTGAATTCACATTCACTTTGGAAAATTTGTTTTTAATTAGAATAGGTAAAAATGTTATGGAAAATTATGTTACATTTGATATCAGGAATATGATCTTAGGACAATACAAAAGCTATGTTAACTCTATCAAGGAATAAACTGAAGGTTTCAATATATTTAACTTATAGTTCCTTATAAATTAGGATGGTTCAAAGATATACATATGTTCCTAGGTTGAATTCATTAATTTTATCAATGAGCATTGTATTTCCATCTTCACAACAATATGGTGTAGGGGGGAATATTTGAAAGTAGACCAAGATTAATATTAACACTAGAGATAAAATTACACAAGAAATTATAATTGTCCTTAAAATAGTAAAGCTTGTGAAAATAGCATGGAAGTTGATTATCTCATGAATGGAGGATATATAATAAGGCATCAGCAATAAAGTAGGTATGGGACCATAAGACTAAATATCAATCTCAAAAACAATAATATTATTATTTTTTTTTGTCAAATTATGATTACATCTATCTTAAAACATTAACGTTTCTATCTAAGGTAATTTTATTATATTTGGGAGATGTTTATATATGTGTGTGTGTGTTTGTGTGTGTACACACACACACACACACACACATATATACATATATATATATATATATATATATATAACCATATATATATCTATATATGTATATATATCTATATGTATATATATGTATATATATATATATGTATATATATGTGTGTGTGTCTATGTATATATACATACATACATATACATACATACATATATATATATATATATATAGACACACACACATATACATACATACATACATACATACATACATATATATATATATATATATATATATATATATATATATATATATATAAACAATGGATGATATGATCTTGTATAGGAGAATTATGGTTAATTATATTCATCTTGATTTGCTACATCATCATCTTCACCATCTTCACCATCCTCATTATCATCTTGATTCATCCCTAATAACCCCTAATCTTTTGTTATTCATCCTTAATCCTCTTGTATCCATCCATATTATTTAGTAATCCTCTCATATCAGTCCATAATAATCCCTCATCCCTATTTATCCATGATATACTCATATTCATCCTTCATCATACATAATATGTCTTCATTGATCCCTATTCATCCCAAATCATCATACTAAATCCCTTACATCCACTAACACTATCATCTCCATTGATATAACATGGGTTTCTTTGTCGTTACCCTTTGGAAATAAACTTGAAAATTTCATGAAATCATAAAATCCAAAAAAATAGTATAAAATAATAAAATACAAAGAAAACTATACATAGAACACACACACACACACACACACACACACACACACACACACACACACACACACACATCATCATCATCCACATTTTTATCTATGTGTGTTTTGTTTGTTTTATTATTTGTTTGCATGTTTTCTTATTTTTTCACCAACATAAGTCTTATGGCATATGGAAATTGTTACATCATGGATTTCGATATCATGGTACATAATTTTTTATGTTATATAAAAAAAATCTCAAACAATTGGAACTCACACAATATTGGCATTGGGTTCCCATCACTACATCAACACCCTTTTCAAAGTACACATTTATATAACTCATAATCCATATTTGAATATCTATCATTTTGCCTACATGCTTAGAAAACAAAATAATATTATCTAAAATCCAATTTTATTCAATGCAATTAAATTATATTAGGAGTATTAATCCATTGTATGCCTTTTCATTATATACGTTACATACATGACTTGATGTTATATACATAACTATGATGACTACTCTCCACATGTTGACATGATTCTACAAGATATTATTTTTATATATGGCATGATAAAGTTTAATTATATTTTAAGATTAGTGACTTTCAAAATCCATCCATCACCTCAAAAGGAGGTCATTTTATTGGGCTTTGTCATAAAGACTAAATCCTCCATTAGAATATTTGAGTGCAATATAAATATTTTAGAGTTTAAATGTGATTTAAATATCAAGTTCTGACAAATATTTATATTTTTAAGATATATTTTGGGGGTATATATTTTCTTTTAAACTCATCAAGTGACAAATTTAAAATATATTCAAATTAAAATAAAATTGGGCTCATGTACATGGCACATATACCACATTTTATAAGATAGATTCAATTGAGTATAATTCTAATTTATGTACACATATAAACCATATAAAAATTATTTTAGGCATGATTTTGGTTCATGAAAATTATTAAAGTTTATAGTTAACAATGATTAAGTGTTTTGGTGTAAATTTATAATTACACTTATTGGATGGTTGAGCCTGAACTTATTATAATGCCATGTTCCTAATAGGTAGGGTGTGGGAGTACAATTCCCCAAGACTAAGGTCACCATAGGGGTTCAAGGGGGATACTGCACTTAAATTTTATGAAAAATGTATTTTCAAATATTATAATCTCATAGTAAATCTAGACTGTTCACTAATAGGTCATAAATCTAACAATAGAAACTATGTTGGTGCATTTTTACCCTAATATGTAACCCTCCTTTAATATGATCGAGTTTTAATCATGATAGTACACTATGTGTGAGTGAAGAAGATATTTTAGTGGATGTATTTTAGGTTCTTCCCTTCATTTGTTCGACAAAATTGGATCCTCCTTTATTCAATTTCTCTCTATATTGAGGATGATCATTCACTTTATGGGGAGGAGGATATTGTCAACTTTGTGATTTGGAAGGATAATTGTATTATTGGGAGGAATATAAGTATTAGGAGGCTTCATATTTCCCAAGTTATAATTATTCATGTTGAACTACTAGAACACTTGCACTTCATTAGAATTATCCTCTGGAATATTGTCATATTCATTTGAGAAGGAAGAATCATAGGTCTCAAAGACCATAACTAAACTTGAAGGGCCAAATTCATGAGGGAGATATGGAAGATTCATCATTTTATATTATCTAATCATTTATCTCTATCATATTTCAAAGGATGTATAAAAATCTATATAGTCCAACACTCCATGCTATGATGTGTTATAAACCCTGCACTAGTTAGGAAAATATATTTTTGTGATATTGATTTAGGGAAACTTAATAGACTATTATTGTTATGAATTATTGGTGGGCTTATTGAAGGCCTATTATACTTGGAAAGGTGTAATTATGGTTGTAATCTTGATTATTATTTTTACCCATCTTTTTTGCATATTCAATAAATTATTGCTAAGCTTTTGGACCATTATTTGTATAAAATCCAATTTTTCTTTATTGGAGTCAGAACCCTAAGTGACTATTGAATTAGTGTCATCCTTATGTTGATTATATTGGTGGTCATTCAATTGTTTCTAATTTTTCAAATAATCATAATTTTGATTCATTATCTATTACATCATAGCAGGCAGAGTGTATAATTAATATTAATTAAATACAAGGGCACTCTAATTCACGCATACAGTTGTATTTAAGGATGGAAGTCCATTATTAAATGCTTGGAATCCTATATAATGAGAGATAAGTTATGGATTGAGCTTATTTTTTATGTTGATAGCTTATTATAATGTAAAACCTAAAATATTAGTAGTGACATCTCTTCTCAATAACAATATAATAATAGGACCCAGGTTGTTCTTATATATCTCAATCATTATATGATCATATAGATTATAGGTGATGCTCAATGAAGTGTAAATCTTATGTAATCTAGCATTAAAGGCCCAAATTGAATTTTTAGGTTCCCTCTTCATGGTGTTAGATAGATTATACACCATACTTGGGCTAGTTACTTGTCTAAATTATGTAAGGAATGTATTTTGACACTCATTACATGAGGTGATGGAATTTTACTACAAATTGAGAGACCAATCATAAGAATAATCTTGAAGAGTAAATTGAAAAAACCTACATGTAACATATTCATGGATTACATCCATCAACCTCATGGTAGACTTAAAATATTTGATATGTTCTATCATCCTCCTACTTGATAGGGAGAAGGTGGGTAAATAATGTTTTTGACTCCTTGGTAGAGCATGTTGGTTCCCAAGGATGGCAGCAACTAATCTAATTAACCAAGGTTGATCCATTAGGATATTGATAAGAGGTATGTTTATTATAATGGAAGGTGTTTTGGATTAGCATATCTCAGGGATGACAAATATGGGCCTAGGCGTCCTATAATTTGATAATGGTGAAACCAAAATGTTGGATTGGGAACTAGAATTTTTTAATCTCTTAGGTGTCTCTATAATTACTATCCCCAATTTATTCAAAAAACACATAAGTGTATCCTACTTCTATCACCATCTATTATTTTCTATTGATGTGGGTTTTATGCACACCTCAAAAAGTCTAGACAAAGTAGCCTTTAACGTTTTAGGATCTCTATGGAATAGGGTTCCACTATAAAGCATGAGTTGTAGGTATGTGTTTAAAATAACTAGGTGGTGGAATATCATGTCAAGCTTTTGGGTTGTTTAGCTAGGTTCTATGAAAATATGCATGGATTCTAATAAAAATGTAAATTAGTAGGTTAGTTAAATGGGTGGATAATTACCATATGCTAGAAATACATTAAAAAACTAAAAAGGGCAGGAAGGGTAAGGTAGAAAAGAAGGTTCTATATCTTGGAAAAGTAATTTCTAAGTTTTTTTCTTTGGTGGATAAGTATCTCAATAACTAGTGTTTATTGTTTGAAGATTTTTCATACTCACGAACAAACATAATTAGTAATTTGGGAGAATGAATATAGGATACTTAATGATCTTCACTGAAGGTTTCTATTCTTAGGGATATTGTAGCACACCCTTAAAAAAGAGGTTATAGTTTAGACCAAGAAGTTATCTAGGGTATCTATGGATCACACTTAAAAGACTATATCAAAGGAGATGCCTATACATGCCTTGGATTATCAATTCAAATTATAAAAACTATCTAAATCAATTAAAGCTATCAATCCTCAGGTATTGTTTCACATCTAAGACTAATTTCATTAATATAAAAAATCATATTAATCTATAGAATTGGCACACTTAAGAATTATTTAATTAATATAGACAAATAAAATTCAAATTAATTAGCATGGAGAAGGAAGAATAAAGAAAAAACATAGTTTCATGACAATTGATTTTTTGATCTCTTCTTATATATTCATCCAAAACATAGATCCTCTTAAAAGTGGGTTATACATATATAAAAAACTTGGGGAAGGGATCCCCTCATCCTCTAATATTAGAAAACATTGATTAAATCTTAAAATATTACATGATAGTCTAAGTTACATCTCCTAACTTATAGATACTTGAGATATACAACATGTCTCTTTCCATAAATGATTTATTTAATTACAAAATGGATGCAACTATGACTTCATTGTTCATTTATAACTACTACATGAAAAATTGTAAAAAAATGGCCTTTTATATTTAATCTAAATTGGTTATTGCTTTATATTTCTCAAAATTGTCATTGTGCTTGACGACATTGTAACTAGAGTTGTGTTTGGTGATGCACACATTGATTAAATTAGAGTTATAATTAGAGCTAAAGTCTGAGATGACATTAATGTAGTTATTGTTACTAGAATTTTAAGTGGGTTTTATTTAGAAATGGAAGGTGGTGATAATGTTCCCTTCTTCTTGGCATCCAACTCTTGGTAATAATTATACACCTTAGCAAGATATACACAAATTAAGTTTGTGTCTAGAAGATACATCTTATTCACCCTTCCTATTTTTACCATTAGTCTATTAATTTCTATCTTGGTGGTTAGAAAACCAACACAAATGAATTCTATGTCTATTGAATTTTTCCTTTCTACACTCAACTTGGCTTCATTATCCTCCAAACTTAGTCCTTATAGACTCTATTTTTACCCATCTAAGACTTAATGAATCATCTAGTCAAAATTAGATTGATTTATCAATTTCCCTCTATTATCTTAGATTATTGTCAATCTAATCTTAGTCAAAACTTGCTCTGCTTGCTTCTCTTATTTTACCAACTTGTTTATTATAGATTTAAAATATGATACCTAATCTTGGGCCTCCTATGTTATTATTAGATCTAGATTCAATGAATTTTTTACCTCTATAGGGGTCATCTAGTTTAGATGGATAAATTCCCTATTAAGGGTGTAAAATACCAATAAATTAAACTTATTTTCATGTTACCTAATAATATTGAACAATTTGGTTATTGAGTTTACATGTGGAGGCAAATTGACTCTCTAAGATTGAATTGAATTCAATATTTCATAAGTCTTGAGTGTTACATTTTGCACATCTTATTCAATACCATGAGGAACTATAATCACCTATTGATGTTTTTTAAGAGTTTCTAAATCTTATTCCAAATCTTACCTATTTATCTTGTTTCCATCATGTATAGTTAGGATTTCCTTAGTATGGGTCTCCATGTAGGACTTGAGGTCCTTAGTATATGAAGACTAATTTTTATTCCTATTATGCCTCTTTGAAAGGGAATAAACCTCCTCCCTTTCATTCAAAATAAAACTCATACTATAAATATCCTCAATATTCCTCTTTTTGATCCATTGGACCAATGTTGTAGCCTTATAAAATAATGATCTCATTGTTAGAAGTTTAGTGATATTTAGATTGATCCTCTTAGAGGTTGAAGCTCCTAACTTTTTGGCCTAATTTGTAAGAGTGAGCTTCAAAGGATCTAATGTTTTATAATCCATTTAAAAGTGATCTTCAATCTTATTCTAAATTTTAGAGTATGGATTGGTCATTAAGGGCCAAATGATTTTAGACAAGTTTCTATTTCCAAATTATGGCATTGGGTGCATAACATAGACTAGTTACTTTTTTAGATCCCTCTTGTTTGTCATTACTATGGTTGTGGAGACTGGTATTTAATAAGGTAGAGGCAAAACTAATTAAGTATAAGAATCAATAATTTGGGTGATAGATTAGTTGATGGCTAGGATGGAAAGAGTCATGGTTATAGGGATAGACACTAAAGGAATAAAAATTTAAGTAGTAGAGTTTGAAGAAGGTGAAGTGGCACTAGGTAGAGTAGTAGATGTATACATAAAAAGGAAAATATAAAAAAGTGTTTTTGTGGGAGCAAAATTTGAAATGATTAGAGTAGGGATGGTAGAAACCACCAGTAATGACATCAAAGGAAAAAGGCCAAGGGTGGATATGAGAAGAGGATCCTTAGAAGATGACTCATTTATGAGAGGTGAATTGGATTTCAAAGATTATAATCTTGAGATCGTGGATTTTTGTAATTCCTCCTTGTCCACCTCTTGTGTTGGATCACCTTCTAGTGAATTTTTTGCCTCCTTGATTTATTGTATGGGCAGGGACTATGGGCTATCTCCTTTTGGTTTCCTTTGATAGAATCTTATTTCTCTCTTAATTTTTGGAGTAATCATCTAGTGTGGAAGAAGAGGGGTAATCGTGTTGGATTTGAGGGATTTTAAAGCTATTGTTTCTTCTTCTTTATAATAATTAAATTAAATTATCATGATATCTTCCTCTCGTGGGTTGTGCTCAACTTGAGTCATCTCCTCTACTAGCTCCTATTTAACCTTCCTCAGTTTAATGAGTAATTATTAAATTGGAGGACTTTTTTCCTCTTAATCTAGTGCAAGGGAAGGAATTTATTATACCTCTTGTTTTCCATGTCCTCTAGTATGCGATGCCTCACTTACTAACTATTCTTTCTCCTATGATTGGTCTTGAGGCATGCATGGACCTTGAGGATATTGTCCCTCTTCTTCTAGTTATTGATATGGCTTATCACTCCAAAAATAAAAATATATCCATCCTCTAGGGGGTGAGATTCTAAATTGGGTATAATAAGCACCAATTTAGGTGATTGATTGGCTAATGTCTAGGATGGAAAGAGCTATGGTTGAAAGGATGGACACTAAATGAATAGAAACTATAGTAGTAGAGGCTAAATAAGGTGAAGTGTAACTAGGTATAGTAATAGATGGGTGCATAAAAAGGATACCAATAGCTAGTTCTTACATATAAATAAAAGTTGAAATAAGTGAAGTAGAAATGGTAGTAACCACTAGTAATGAAATCAAATAAAAAAGGCCTAAGGGGGCTATGAGAAGAGGACCCTTACCAAATGAATCACAAATGAGAGGTGCCTTAGATTTTATAAATTAAAATATTAAGTCCTTGGCTTGTTATAATTCTTCCCCATCTATGTCTATCCTAGATTTCCTTCTAGTGAAGGATATGCCTCCCTGAGTGATTGCGTGGGTGGGTTTTATGGTCTATCTCCCTTTGGTTTCCTTTGATAACATTTTTTGCCTCTCTCAATTCATAAAGTAGTCATCTATAAGGTAAGAGGAGGGATAATTCTAGATATGAAGGATATTAAAGCCATTATTTTTTCTTCGTCATAATAATTCAAGAAAATGATCTTGATATATTCCCCTAATGTGTTGTGCTCTAATTGAGTCATCTCTTCTACTAACTCCTACTTAACCTTCCTTATTTCAATATTTAATGCTTGAAATAGATGATTTTTTTCCTCTTACTCTTGTTAAGGGGCATGCATTTCTTATTCCTCTTATTATTCATGTCCTCTAGTAATTGATGCCTCACCTACCAATTATTCTTTCTCCTATGATTGATTTTGAGGCATGAGTGGAACTCAAGATTCTTATCCATATTATTTTATTTGTTAATATGGCCTAGCACTCCACATTTCATAATATCTCCATCCTCCTAGAGGTGGGAACCTAAATTTTTCTTTATTGAGTGTGAGAGAGGGTTTATCCTATATTACCCTTACTAGGTTCTCACTCAAGCCTATTGTTACTTATCTTTATTTAACTTATTCATCATCCTTGATGTTTAGAAATAGAAAATAATGCTCAAATAGATCATGTTTGTATGTGAAATTGATGGTGTGGATTTTTTTTGAGACTTTCCCATTGGGTCCCAATCTCTATGGGGGAGAGTGGGCAATGCATATACTTTCCTGGCATTTACATCTTCCCTAAAATGTTTCCTTATGGTATATTGAATTATACCAATAATGATGTGGGAGCCATGGAAGGTATCTTTATTATTATTCATCATCTCCTCATCAATACCATTCCATATCTGGTATGTAATCTCCTATTCAGCTAACTTATCTATAACAAACATAGGAAATTAAAGAGGATCCACCTTATGGCTAAAAACCATGATGATAATGTAGTCAGGATAGATCTAGTAGTCTCCCACATTATTGGAATGTGTTCTTCCTATGTTGGGTGAAATCATATCCAAAGGTTGATTATGAATGACCATCCAAACATGAGTATATAAATCCATAGAATTCATGGCAATATTCTTGGCATATGAATATATGTGCACAAAATAATAATAGTTGCATATTTAATTCATGATAAAATCTAAGTTGGGATCCATTAGGAGTCCATTGTACCTATATATCAACCCCATTATTACATCTAAACTAGGAAAGCTTCAAGGAATATATATAAACCATAAGTAGGAACCGAGTTTACTTTAAAAGTTTGTTACTATAACCTAAATATCATATGCACATCTAAATGTAGAGAAAATAAAATGAAGTATAATTAAGATATTTTTAGTTAATCTAGAATTAGCACAAATTAACAATGTTGTGATATAAAATGTATCTCAAAATTTAGAGAACCATTCAAATTTAAGACAATAACAGGCAATTGAGAGACAACATTGACTTTCAATGAACTATCCAAATAATATTTTTAAAATTACATAGTTGTATTAAGTAATCTTTTGTATACAAATTACTCAGAGTACCTCCCTTATAAAATGGTAATCCCCATTTATTTATAGTAAACAAAGGTGGTTTACTTGTTAATTCTCAAAATACCCACATGCAAGCTAAGGACAACTATACGTAATACAAAGAGACAATGCAAAAGGTTATTCATGTCAATATTGATAAAGGATAAACTTATGCTAAAAAACTAACATACATTTTCCAAAAGAATATTCTTTTATGCTACATTGGTGGGACCCTTAAGTTATTTGAGAATGTTCTTTGCCTTAGTGTATTATTCATTAATGAGCTCAAAATATATGGTAGGCTTCATCAAAAAATCCTCTTATTAATGTGCCAGTGTGTCAAATTCCTTGTCACCATTGGCCTTAAGTTCTTAGATACATTAGACCTTTGCAATCTAATTTTCATATGTGATGATTATATCAAGGATCTTCTAGTTGTCCTTGGTATACTAGCCCTGGTTGTTTTTAATGCTCTAGATGTGGAGACTAACCCTTTTCCTAAACTCCTCATCCTCCATAGGGATATGGAATTGGTCTTGGATGGTTTTTACAATAGGTCCTTCAAAATCTTCTCCATCCTTGCCATCAAGCTTTTATCTTGTTATAAAAGGCTATTGACATTATCACACCAGTTTTTTAGGTCTAATATACCATATTTAATGACTCCTACTAGGGCATGAAAGTGTTTCAATTTTATGATCTAAATGCCTTAGGCTTGCTTAGTGTGATGGACATTAATCAATTTAGTTACCTGATCTCTAGAATTTTTCCACTAGGTAACCAATCTCTGTGTCTTCCCAAGTTTATGGTCTAATATAATTGATCTAGATTTCAAGGCTTTCAACTCTTTAAAAATGTCCAAGAAGTACTTATTTAACAATGCTACTATATCTTTAGGGACTGAAAGTAGGACTTGGGCTTCCAAATCCTAATTTTATTTCTTTAAGTTAGTGATCCATTGTTTCATTCACTAGATTCTAGCCAAGGTCATTGTTGATTGGGCCACCACCAAACTTGCCACATCTTCGTAATGGATGGGATGTTCTCCTATTATTTGTCATTGGATAGGTGTTAGGAAAATAAAATGTTCCACTCTTTGGAGTGTGAATTCCTTAGAGCCAATGGTGGCTTTCCTTGTTACTATTCTCTCAAACCTTGATGTATCTAGATTAAAATTCACTATGGCTTTTGGTTTAAAGAGTTTGGCTACTTTTAGGGTTTTAATCTTAGATCCACTTGATGCTCCCTAATCTTTCATCCTCTTGCCACTTTCTCTTAGAACCTTAATAATTCTCCTCTCTTCTTGTTCCTTCATGAGATCTTTGATCTAAATTTTTATATTATCATGCGTGTCCACACCTAAAGTGGTGATGATTGCCCATAAATGAGAGTGGGATGGAATATTTTTGAATTTACCATATATAAACTAGTCTAGGATAATAGGTCCATGTATTTGCAATTAATCATTGAATATGTTCACTTCACTAATGGGATGGGTCCATGTTACCTTTGGTCTTTTAGAGGACATAGGAATAAGGGCCATCTTAGTTTATTTCTTCTTTTGAGTGACAAGGACCAAGTCTAATGCCAATTCTTTCCTATTTTCTTCCACTACTACTCGGGATCCTTCAATTTGAGCTATTTTAGTTGTGGTTGCCTCACCTTCTTGGTCAAATACATATGTTTCTATAAGTTTCTTGAAGAACTAATCCACCATTTCATATGGTTCTAAGACAACCAAATCAATGTGTTCTACTAGGGGAGATTGTCTTAGAGGTTGGGTTGATGATGAAGGGATTCACCTGGCCTATCTTCCAATCTTTTTTCACCTACTTATTATATTTAGATTTTTGGTTGTGGCATTTTCTCCATAGGTGTACTTGAAGTGGGGGGTAAAAAATGATACTATAATGGGTTCATTTTCTATCTCTCTCCATCTGGTATCTCTTCCCTTTGTAATCTATGCTCAAGATTGAAACCATGTTATTTAGACCTAACAAGGACCTCCTCAAATTTTGATAATTTAGTATAGAAATGGTCATAAGGACCAACCATTTGTTCATAAGTCACCTTGGTTAGTTTTCTTGACTAAAAATGACGGACCACTTTTTTGTTTGGATCCCATTCCTTTAAGTCATCTTTTTGAAAGTAGAAATCATCCCTATCTCTGGATATGATGTCTAATTGCTTCTAGTCTTTGATCAAGGTTATCCCAATCAAAAATGGGAAGGTATGTAGCATTCCCTTCATCTTCTCTCTATGGGTATTATCAACTCCATGGGAAATTTATTACATAATTTCTTGTTTAACCAATTTAATGGGAATGTAAACAAGCAACCTAAATAGTTGGGTCATGATTCCATTAATCTGAAGGATAGTGCAGTCTAGATAAAACTAAATGTCTCCCATGAGATCAAAATATATTTTAATGAGAGGGTCCACCCTAGGCATGGGATATCCTATGATGACTTAGAATAGTATAATATATATACAATCATATATGAATTACATATGATCCCTATACTTGAATAATAAATCTTGGAGTAATGATGTGAGATGGTAATTAAACTATGGGAGGACCAATTTGTAACATCAGAAATATGGGTGGACACCATTAATGAGTCTAGTAGATAGGAAATCATGGTGAAATGATGAATTTTCTTCTTCTTAATGCCATAAAAATACCTTCTTAAGTGGATAATAATTAGCTCCCTAATAGGTGGTTAGTTTTTATGCCACCATGAAGTATACATAGAGACCTACCTAGGGTCAACATAGGTGGTGGCTACTCTGAAGGCTCTATTTACTAAGGTCATAATGAATCTTATACCCTTCCTAAATTAGATAATGGGGATCTTACCATCATGATTTATAGCTACATGAGCCCATTAGATTAACCATGGTCTCAAGATGATGTCCAGATTATTTTTGGTAGTCCATTCTTTTATGGAGGGGAGGTCAATATGGGCTTTGGGATGTTTATATTAGCCTTCAAAGTTTATTGGGGTAATATAAGCAATCTTCCTTAACTTTACTTCATCAATAATCTAGTCATTATCAATCCTACAATCTACAAACAAGGGTGTTAGAATGTCACTATAGGGTAGTACCTATGGTTTAGTAGAAACTTAATGAAGACCTCTCATTTGAATTGCAACTAGGTCATCAAACTTCCTTTTGGTGACTACCACCTTTTACTCTATGGATGACAAAGGATACAAGTCTTCAATGTCAAAGAAAATCTCTGACCAATTCTTCATTCTATTGGCCAATGCCTCTATATCTAACTTGGTATCCCTAAAGCATCTTCCTTCATGGTCTATGGACAAATACAAGTCTATCTCCTCCTTTTACTATCACCTTACCACTACCATTATCTTAATTGTCTTGGAATATGACTATCCTTGATGCTCAAGATGATAATTTGATCTTGATTGATGTAGTCAAGTCCTCAATTAGTCAAGTTTTTGGGCTTTAGTTTATTTTGGTAGGTCTTTTAAGGATTTAATGGTGAAGGTGATGGATTTCATAAATCTATTCATGCCTTAAATTTTATGGATGGTGTTATAAAAATCCTATCTTTTTGGATATGCCATATTTTGAGATTGCCTTTTAATGCTTACATGGTACTTATGTGGACCTACCTAAGCATGTTTCTATGGAATTTCAGGAGAGTTTTCTTTTTGACTAGCCATTTGTTTTAAAATAAGGGCATTTCATTTTTCTCTAATAGATTAAGATCTAATGATGAACGTGAGCATTTGATTTAGATCGCAAAGGCTTACTTTGATTGGGTGTTAAAGTCATCAATGACTAGGTTACACCAAGTGTAAATCTATAACCTCTTCAAAAAAATTACTTCATGTAGTTTATCTAGGTGTCAAGTCATCAAGATTTAAAGTCTTAATTTTAAAAGTCTACCTCTGATTCACACCATTAGATTAGGATCAATGATCGAGTGAGAGCCATTGACCATGATTTGTGAGGTCAAATTTTATTGGTGGATAGGTTGCCTATGTTTAAATTTGATGTTCTTGTTAAAGTCAAAAATGTCCTCATGAATGTCAAATAATAAGAGCATAGTAATCAATTTTAAGATTATGAGGTTCCTTTCGTCAAACAGAAACATGCCACATGTCATATTATTGGTGCTTTCAAGACTTTGGGGTTAACATAGGCCATTAGATCAGGCTTGATGATTAAACGTGAACCATTGATTATGATCTAAAAAATCATTTCTGATTGGTCTAGCCCTTGGCAAGACCATTTGACATCACACTATTGGATTAGGGTCCAATGATTGATGTGGGCTGTCATATTTTTCAAAATGTATGAACATTAAGTCAGTTCATAATATATATAGGCTTAGTCTATGGGATTAATTTCTAGGTTAATAGTATTTAAAAAATACTATGACCTAAGTTTTAATGTGACAAGACTAAGTTTTAATGTTTAGAAAGTATCCTTTTAGACTAAAGATAAAATTTTGGATGGGGCTTATTTTAAATGCTTCAATAACATAAAATATGTCCTTGAAAACAACAAATGATGGGAGCGAGGTCATCAAAATAAATACCATAGAAAATTTTGTAATGAGTAGTGTTTAGCCTATAGTTTGTCTTAAGAAGATCTCACATTATTGGATTAGGCTTCTGGGTGAATGTGAACCATTAATCTGCATCCAATCTAAGACATAAAATTAGAGCTTGACACATGGATTCAAGATAAATCCTTTTATGATCCTCAAATAATTATGCATGTTGAACAAACATGAATGCTCAAGGACATAATTTTTAATGAATTTAGGGGAATTTAAAAGGTGAAAACCATAAAGGGACTTTGGGCATGATTTTAGAATTAGGGTCTTTTGAAAGGACAAATTTTAGTTAAATTTCCCATAAAGATTTAAATTCAAATACCTAGGGTTTCTGTCTCTGGAACCCTTCCTTTTTCCATTAAACCTACACTTTGTTATTCAATATTTATCATCAGTAGGGTTAGTTAATAAATCATAATTAACTAGGCAAGGACCCACTCTCTTTCTAGGTGGATGATATCCAAATTCAAGAAATAATAATTCCATGTAAACCATGCTAGGATACAACTACTTTGGAATATTAAAAAGGGCCCCATTCACACAAAGCAAAAGAAATAAGACAAAAAGAATGGGGGGGGGGATGTTGGTAAAAATAACATGGTGTCTGATGTTGTTGTCTATTCTTACCACTATTGTCTAAAATAATCATAGAGACTTGAAAACTTTTGAGTAGATTAATTATGCCTATGTGGGCATGCCTATTAAAAATCAAGTGATGGTTATTGATATAACTTTATTTGGAGCTAATTTTATCTTCAAAACTTAACCCTCCATCATGCTTGATAAAATGACATTTGAGTTACTTATGAAATAGGGGGGTTAATGAGAAATATGTAATAAAAATGAAATCCACACCCATTATGTGGTTATGCTACATACATACCAATACTCTGAAGAGGGATCAAGTTATATCTAGTTCCCCCACCTAGTGTGCTTTGTGAAATAGTGTGATGTGGATACAAATGCCAAATTGATAGTGTTTAAGGTGGCTAGGGATTGGTATGAGGATTTTAAGTAGGTTTGTAGTTGTGTTGGGTGATTATGTGTAAATAATAATGAATTTTTACGTAGTTATTTCTTTTTCTTGTTTCCTTTGTAAGTTTGGTCACCTCTTTGGTAAATGAGATTTTAGTGGGATTTTATTGGAAATAATTGGTCATGGTTCATATGTATTTGCACTAAGCTAACCTAATTATAGAAAAGGACTAGATGAAAATGATCATTTGGGATCAAAGTGAAAATAGATAGGACTAATAAAAATTGGAAACTTTTCTATGGGGTGTTATAGTCCAAATGGGGTGCTCCTATCCTATAGGCTTGGGACCTAGGGGAACAAGATTGGCAAGGGGAATACTATCTGGATGAGGTGGAATGACCATTAAAAATGTTTTGGATTATTATAAATGAACAAAATTATGTCTATAAGGGTTTTAATATCATGAAAAAAGGACCTATGTCTGGGGTGTCACAAGCCACACTCAAAATACCAATTTAGACATTTATATGACTACATCCTTCCTAATAGAAGCAAAATGTAGTTTTTAGCTTAAATTAAAACATGCATAAAACAATACCTATAAGTCATTTACACAAACATTAATATCCCTCCAATTCTTATTTAAACCCCATAATTTCAACCCAAATCACTCAAGTGTAACCTTTAATATCAATCCCATGGAGAAGTTGCAGTGACGGGTCCTAAAATGCAATTTTTTGGCATTGAATAGGCAACATATTGAGCTCCAACTACCATTTATACCAATGGGACATCCAATTTAAAATATAAAATTTTAATAATGTCTATATATTATAATTACATGTGATCACATTTCCATAATGTTTAAATCCACTTAAAAGTTGCATTTTCACTACCGTTTAGGAGCACAAAAACACTAATAATGAATATTATCAAAATTTTAGTTATGGTTACAAAACTATGATTCTGATGCTTCCTAACCAAAAGGAACTAAAAACACATATAATGGGTTAAATAACATCTAATAATAAGTTATTATCCTCCCATTATGCTTGATCGACAAACCCACCACCCATTCTAGCCTCAAGAATGTCATTCCCAATATAAGAAAAATTTAATTTTTAGCTTAAGTTCAAACACACATGAAAAATAACCTATAAGTCATTTTTGGGAATAATCAAATCTTTCCCCCACATATTTTATCTATATAATCACACCCAATATTATTAAGGTGGAACCTTCAAGAAAAATTTGTTGGATAAGTTGCAGTAACAGGGCCTAAAATGTAACTTTTTGGCATTGATTAGGCAACTTCTTGACTTCCAACTACCATTTATGACTTTAGGACCTCAACTTGATCATTTATCACTATAATGACAAATAAATAGTAAAATTACATGTTATCACACTACCATGACATTCAAAACCATATAAAGTGCATTTTCACTACCTTTTACAACCATGGAAACACTAAGTATTTAAAAAGTTAGCTTTTTTAGCTTGAAGAGTATGAATTATTTACTGATAGTGACAACCATATGAAGGCTAGGAATAAATATAATATTTATCTATATACTATACACCTTTTTACACTAATTACGTGGATTGGTTTAGTTAAGAATCAACAGAAGATAGTTCTCCTCTCCAAGGAAAGAGGTCTCTAATTTGAGGCTTTTTTAATCAAATTTTAAGATGCAATAGGAATTCAAAAGATGATTTCACTTGATTTCCATGATTAAGGTGGAGGATTGGATATAATTGGGTATATTACATTAAATTTTATGCAATACCAGGAATATTCCAATGAATGCAATGAGAGAGTGGTAACATAAGAGTTGACAATTAGTTACATGTAGGTAAGAAAAAATAAATGTTGAATGGGGAGATAGTTAGACCATGATATCATAAGAAATAGGGTTTAAATAATTTAAAACATTTTACCCCTATTCCCTAAGTAAAAAAATGGTTATTTTATGGAGTCAAAGAATCATTTAAGGTCTTTCAAACTACCATATAATAAAGGAAATACTTCATGGGACTTGTAAACAAGTTGATTGAAGAAAGAGTGAAGCATTAAAGGAAAGGACATGTTGACTTAAGATCAAAATATAATCAAGGAGGCAACCATCCTGAAATATAGTTAAATTCATGAAAGCATTTCACTACATCATACACTTAAAATAGACATGATATTCCTTTTATGCCTTCCTTCATTTAAGGCAACCTCATTTTAAGGACAAATGCTTAGTAATTTTAGAAAGATTATTTTATCCTCATGAATATTAAACTATTTATTTATAGTGCCAACCACATTAAGGTGAAATCTTATCTGACACCACTAACGTACAAAAAATTACTAGTAATTAATTAAAAAATAAATTCATATGCACTACCTAGAAAATAAAAAATATTTTTAAAAATTTATTACATCTACATTTAAAAATTCAACACACCTACATATTTCAATCCAATAAACAATTAGGATTTACTCTAACCTTGATAGTATCAAGAATAGCTTCTTGTGTTGGCTCCTAAACTTTCCATAATTTCCTATTTAATGACCTCTCATGATATTTTTGTAATTGAATATTCATTTTAAGAATAAAATTTGAGTATTACAAAATCTTCATGTGATTTTTAAACTCTTCAAAAAACCAATGATATC
The DNA here is from genome assembly GCA_037957365.1 of Torreya grandis. Classification (NCBI taxonomy): domain Eukaryota; kingdom Viridiplantae; phylum Streptophyta; class Pinopsida; order Cupressales; family Taxaceae; genus Torreya; species Torreya grandis. The sequence continues at coordinate 31,434 of JARHVA010010227.1, forward strand.
AATTTCTTATAGGTTATCATCAAAACCATGTTCCAATGACTACCACTAACCTAGTGGGATAGTAAATATTTTATCCATCCATAACTGGGAAAGAAATTTTTTTATTTCTCTCTACACATTGACATAAGTAGTAATATATACCCTCTTAATTATCTTCATCTTTAATAAATACAAAAACATACCATGTATAAAAAAACACATTTTTAGTGACATAATGAAGATATCTAATGAGAATAAATTATACATAATGAAAAAAATTATACCTTGTTACACTATATTAGATACATGGTCAAAGTCATATGATAATATCATATCTATAAGTTGAAATGTTGTTGGAACATAATATGTGTTGACTGGAATTAGATGTTTGTGACTCTAGTCATCTACCCATTCCTATGACTCACACTCATTCCAAATAGAGTCCATGCATATAAAATAAAAACATGTAATGTGTCTCATATGAATTGTCAAATAACTTGTATTTGAGCTACAAAATGAGTGGAAATCACTTTAACCCACTAGATTCATTCAATTCTCATATTTTACCAAGTATTATTCCTTTATTAACTAAAAATGTCTATGAATATTAAAATTTGGTTGAGGACCATGACACATGTTCTCATTACACCATTCAACCATAGTTTTTTCATCTATCAAATCAACATCCTATTCAAATTTCAACTACTCCCTTAAAATAAATCTTTTTACACATGATCCATCACCATCATGCTCCCCTTTTCCATGGCTAGCCTCGATGAAACTCTAAATGTGTTATACACTAGTGCTAACCTGTATCCTACTCAAGAAATTAAATATCCATGCACTTTTGAATTACAATGTGCAATTATCGAGCCAAATTTAATACTAATTAAACGTAATGTTCCTCTGACTCAACTATTCATATAAATTCTAAAAATAACCTCATACATACTCTAAATAATGTGATCGGTCATCACTGATATATAAATGGTACTCCCTTAATATTTTCTATTATCAAGTACATGCATGAGTGTTATATGCATGAATATGGAAACTTTTGATGAGTTGTAATACATTGATTAAATTTCCATTTTGGGTTTGAATGTGTAATTTAAAAAAAATTCAAGTACTAAAACAATATAACCAAGTGGGAATGTATCATTGTTTATCTTTAAATGTTTATCCAACCATCTAGCCCTATGTGTTTGTAAAAAACTCGCACCTTTTAGATTATTTTCCATCTTTTACTTGATAAGTCACTGATTTATATTTTCTTAAACCAACTAATTTCTATCCAATTTAACTTATAATCTCCTCATGGCTACACATTTTTAATTTTTTCAATCCACCACAAATGCTAAAATTTTAATCTAAACATGATTTGTTATAAAATAATTTTCCATCTGGTCTTTTGCAAAAAATAGTTAGAATAACTTTTATGGCTAATTTTAGTGAAAATTCAGTGCCACACTCCAAAAAATTGTTGTTAGTATGAAAATTAAAATGAATACGAAAAAAAATCATAGTGCATTGAAGATTTAATTTGTTGCCTACAATAAGTGGTGTGTGGGTGATTTTTTTTATATAAAAATGTTGGACCATAATAAAATATATTTGTCAAATAGAAATTTGTAAATATTTTTCCAAAAACATGGAGTATAATTGTATTTAATTAATATCCAATAAATTTTTTGGATGTGGTTCATGGTTAGGAGAACCAACTCTTCTTTTCACTACATCTCTTGCATTGGGTGAAACTTTTGTATTGTCTTTCTAAAATTGATCAATTAAATCTTGAGAACATTGACTATAGCCTTGTCATTTCATGGAAGTTTATTAGAGAATGCTTAGAGATCAATAGTATTAGGTTCATTAAGTATTTAAAATCTATAAATTACTTTTAGTAATGTTTTATTTTTATATTAATTTTTCTTCTTGTTTTTGAAATCATTTTTTTCCCCTTATTTGGCTAATTAATTCGCAAGTTGTAAGTATATGTTTGACATCATTACAATCTTTGGTGTGGGATTTTAGGCTTATAATATGATATGCATCATGCATATTTTAATACATTTTTTTTGTTTTCATAATCCATGTTATATGTTCTTAATCCTAATGTGTACATTATAGGTATCATCTTAATCAATTTTATCAGCAAAACAAATAATTGACATCTTTGACTATCATAATCCAAATTATGAATTAAACTAGACAAAATTTGTTTGTCTAACCTTGTCGAATGGTGATAAGACATTTTTTTATGCATTTTTTCTAAAATATTTTAATTTAATTCAATTATGTACTTGTATTTTATACACACAACTCTTAGAGGTGTTGTTAACGGTTGAATTTGTTGAGAGGGTGTATCAAAATCATTATTACCATCATTGTTTAGAGGTGGGATGAATTATTTTTCATTTTTTATGTCTTAATTATATGTTTCCATGAAAATTTATTTATTATTAATTTAATAATTATTTATTTCCATCAAAATTTCTTCATTAATTGGGGGTGAAGCATCATACATAGACTCATCATCAACAAAATCAAAAACTAGAAAGTTTAAATGTAAACTTTGGACATTATCTAATTCATTATTGTAAATTTAATTACTATTAATTTAATTATGGATAAATTAATAATTATTTAATTTATTATGGTAAATTTCATCATTAATTAATTTATTATTATCAACTGGATCATTATTTAAGGCATTTGATTGATCATGATTAGGGTTTGTACCTTGTCTACCATGAATTTTATGCATTCATATCTTGTGTTTCTCTCTCAAATCTTATAATTCCTATATTGTTTTGTTATTAAACATATTCCTCTTCCTTAAATGTTATTCATCATGCATCAATGAAAATTGATAGCTTTTCAAATGTGGGGTCAAAATAAGTACATGAGTCCTTCATAAGTATCCATAGAATACTTGTGGGGATAAAATTCCCAATTTGTGTTTAAAATAGATGTTCAAAAGTGAGTTTAGTATAAATTAATAATAAATAATAATATTTTTATTAATAATTAATTTGGGTTAAAAATAGGTGTTTAAAAGTCATACTATTGAATAACATGATCACATTATTCTTAATATATATATTACGGATTAGGGATTAAGGATTAAGAATTAGTGCAAATTGTTTAGAAAATGGGATTAGGGCATTAGATCACAAGGATTAAAATTTATTTTTTAGGGTTTATGGATTAGGGTGCATATGGTTTACATTTAAGGGTTTATATAAGGTCAAATCTCTCTATGCCATGTGATCCTAATTCTTACTACAAAGGATGTTAATTGGGGATAAATAGATTGATAAATAGAGAAAGTTTATGGTTTATAATTTATGGTATACTGTTTAAGGTTTATGGTTTATTTATTATGGTTTAATTTATATATAGTTTAGGGTGTATGTAGGGTACACTACATTTTTGGGCTCAATTGGCCCCCACGTCATCATAGACTGAGCTAATTAGTCATTTGGGATAATGAGTAATGTGATTTGGGCCAAATAAAGTAATGTATATACCTAATTATTACTATAAATGATGTTAATTAGTGCTAAAATAATTGGTTTAGGGTTTTAAAAATAGGGTATAGGGTTTATGGTTTTAGGGTTAGGGTCTAAGAGCTATAAGGTTTAGGGTTTAGGGTGCACATGGTCAAATAATAAAGATAATTGAGAATAATTTGAACACTTTGACCTATTTGTGACTATATAATGTGTTTTTAGGTTGTCTTCATACCCCATGTCATCATCCAGATTGAGTGAATTAGTCAAATGGGGTAATCAATAATGTGATTTAGACCAAAGTAAGCCTTTTGAACTTAATCCTTAGTCTAAATGATGTTTATTTAGGCCAAAATGATTTCTCCATGGTTTAAAGTGTTTATATTTATGGTTTAGAGTTTAGGGACTAGGAACTTTATGGATTACAACTTAGTGTATATGTTTTAGGGTATATAAGGTATAATGATGAAGGTAACTAGGATGAATTTGAGATTATTAAACCTTGATATGAGTAAAGAATGTGAATTTTGGATCAATTATGCCCACATCATCACAAATTGAGATAATTAAGTCAATGAAAATAATGAGTGATGTAATTTTAACCAAGTTGATCCCTATCAACCTAATTCTTACTATATAAAGGATTCTAATTAGGACTAAATTGATTGATTTAGGGTTTTAGGTTTACAATTTAAAGGTTTTAGTGTTTAGGGCTTATGATTTAGGGTTTAAGGTAAATGGTAAATGGTTTAGGTTTTAAGGTAAATGGTATACTATTTAGGATTTAAGATATAAGATATAGGGTCCAATTACTAAGGTAATTGAAGAAAAATTGAGCTTATTATTCACCTATTTGTGGTTATTTCCATCATGTTTTCATTTTTGATAAAGGTATGGTATGTTAAGCCATACATGTTTCATACATTTTACAATCAATTGAGTTATAAATTTGGTTCACATGCTCAATTTTTCCCAACTCATGCCCCTAAGTTCACAAATTTACTAATTGGATTAATTAATAATATAATTAAACTTAATTTTGTCCCAATTATATCTTTTTTTAAATGGGTTGAAATTGGCCTCAAATGCCTCCTCGATTAAATGAATCAAATCTTTGGATAATTATACATGACATGAAATTAGGGCTAATTTCACTCTAAATCACACCATATATGATTTAAAATAGGTTAATGTGTCTCATTTTAACCCTATTACCTCCAAAATTTAACTAATCAACATTTACATTCATTATATGATGACATTTAGGTTTATTGAGCTCCAAAAAATAGTCTAGACATGTAAAATTTGTATAAATAAATAAATTTTGTTTGATTCAATTGATCTAATGAAATTGGAAACAATCAACCCCCAATTCACATTTTATAGTTATGTAATTAAGTTGAAGGGGCTTTAAATATCCCCAATTTTCTTCAGATACACTACTATATTAGTACTCCAAAGGGTAAGCTTTAGCCATAGGTTTAAATAATGCGTTTTATGACATCTCATTATAAAATTAGTTTATACCACAAAATGTATAATGAGTTACACATTAAAACAAATTAATTATTAGTAGTCAAGTCAACATATTAAAATTAACATAAATTTTTTGAAGTTTAATGTGATACCATGACATATTAATTCATTATCTAAGGTTATGGACCTTTACCATATCACATTAAGTAACATCATTACTAGGGAGCTCAAAAACATATAATAACATATAAAAAATTTGAGCTCAAGGGCCAATTAGTGTTTTTGGTTGTTATTAAGATATGATAGGATCTCATTATTAATGTGTTCTTGCTATTAAATAACATGATCTTGTTATTGATGCAATCAGGTTATTAATGCAATTGGGATATTTTAATTTGAATTCAAATACCAAGCCTTTTGGTCTGGGAATGGGTAGGATTTTAAAGACAAAGGCTTGGACCTATCAATCTACAATCGAGTCTAATAGTATTGATAAAAAATTTAAATTAAATTTGATCACCAAATACACTAGGAATTTCAATGGTAAAATTCAAAAAATTAATACCATCATGCTAATCATGCTTTCCTCTTTCCAAAAATATGATTTTTTATAATTTTTGGACTAATTTAAGGTTTCAAACTATGTTTATTTCTAACTATACTTTTTTTAGGCCACTATATGCTAAAAATATACGTGACTATACATGTTCATTTTATTTATTTGATCCAAGTGAAAAATAAGTTATAATGTCATAAAATATGCCTAATTATACACACATTAAAAAAGAAATCATTTTTTGAGGTAGTAAGGCATGCCACATGGTCGACTATCCATTTTATTATCAGTTTTTAGGTCATATTTACTTGTAAACATCATTAAAAAATTATTCATTAAAAAAATATAAAAAACATAGGTATATATTATCTAAATGTTTACCAAAGTGTTTTAAACAATATTAAATGCTACTTAGAAAATGGTGCACCACACAACCATCTACCTACTCTATTTTATTAAAAAATTAGGAATTCCTCTTCAAAATTTAAATGTTTGACCTAGTTATACTTAAACATTTTTTTTTTTTTAAATAGTGCTTTGAAAACCAAAATTTAAATTATATATTTCATGTTATTATACCATCCTAAAATTTTGAGTGTAGATATCTCAAATTATCTACATAATTTCAGATTCTAAAAAATCAATAAAATCACTTCTATGGGTAGGCCCATTTTTATCCCCCAACTTTATGAACTTACCCTATAGGATATTATCATAGTGAGATACATCAAAAATCTCATGATCATTCTAAAATTATTTTCATTATCTAAATTAGTTCCATACTCCCATTATATTTTATCCACTTGCAATTGTAGTGTCCATGGGCTTACAATATTAAAGATTGTACTTCTATAACATGTCTTTGACATATTTGGGTTTTTAAATGAATAGTAATTTTTATTTGAATGGGTTTTCATGCCAATAAATTAATTCATAATTCTAGTATAAATTATCTCAAATCATGTATTCATAGATTTCTTTAAGATATTCAATGTCTTCATAAAACAACATGTAAAGATCAAGACATCTACATAAAGACAAACATATAAAACATTAGAACCCAATTATCTTATGTAAAGAGCTGGTTAATTTTTAATAATTACAAGTCCTTTAGCCAACAATAAAATATAAATTATTTAGTATCAATATCTTGTATCTTATTTCAATGCATAAATATCGTTATTCAACTTATATACCTAATATTATTTACCCTTTATCTCAAAATCTTATGGTTACCCCACATAGACTTCTTCAATCACTCCATTTAGGAATGAAATTTTGGCATCCATTTGATTTATTTAACATCCTTTATGATTATATAATAAAATCATTAGTATTATATTATCTTGACATGCCATGTGTGCATAACTTTCCTCATAGTCAACCCCATATGCTTGTACAAATCCTTTTAAAACTACTCTAGATTGTAGCTTATCCATAATACCATCACTCTTTAATTTTGTCTTGTATACCCACTTGGTTGAAATGACATATTTATTTAATTAATGATTAAAAAGATTCAATTTATATGAAAATCCTTCTCTAATTTCATAGTATCAACCCATTTTTCTCTTTTTACTATTTTATGCATAACTTCTAGGTTTACTAGCCATGAATGAAAATGCAAACATAATATTTTCATCATAAGAATTATAAAAAAATAAAAAATTCTTGATGTGTAATAATTTTTATCCTCTTATAATATTTATGATCTAACATTTGAGTGGATGTTTATATTTAAAAATCATTTTTTCTTGCCTATTGTTGATGAAGATGGATCATTATTATCTTGGGAGGAGTTAATATTGTTTCCTATTGAACTATAAATATGTGAAGGGATTTATAATCCCTAAAAATAAACTTAAACATGTTTCACACCTTATATTATTCCATATGTATACACATTAAAAAAATAATCATATACGTCATTTATAAAAAAACAATCCCTAGAAATAATTATAGATTTACTAATAGGATTATAAAGTTTGTACGATTTGTTTTCATCACTATAACTTGTGAAAACATGAGAAACACTATATGGATCTAATTTTTTAATCTTATCATTTAGAAAATGTAAAAAATATAAACAAACAAATATTTTTATATGTGCTACTTATGGTTCTCTACCATACCAAGCTTCATAAGGTGTTTTATCCTTAATTGATATTGTAGGGCTCCTCTTAATGATGTAGACATTTATTTTACTTTGTTCATCCTAAAAAAATCTTTATAAGTACTTATTTTAAAAAATAGTCCTTGAAACTCCATTAAGAATCTATTATTTCTTTATACTATACCATTCTATTACAGTCTGCAAGGAGGTAATAACTACATTTTTATTCCATGTGAATAACAAAACTCATTAAATTGATTAGAACAAAACTAACTTCCTCTATATGTTCATAGGGACTTGTAGGAATCTCTAAATTATATTTTAGGCAAATATTTGATATTTTTCTCATGTTTTTTATTTCAACAAAAATACTAACATAAACCTTATATCATCATCTATGAAGAAAATTAAATACAAATTCTTACCAATACATATATAAAACATTGGTCCACATAATTCGAATAAAAAAGTTATAAAAGTCTTATGACTATTAATTTTATAATATGTAAATAATCCCTATAATGTTTCTCAATAATACATGAATTTGGTGAATCATCTTTATTTGAATATAGGTTGGGAAGACATATTACCATATCTTTTTTTTCAATAATATGTAAGCTCTTAAAATTGATATGGCCATATCTTGAATTCCACAACATGTTAACATCCTTAATGGAAGATAAGTAATTACTTTCCTTCATAATAGTTAACCTTAATGTAAACATCCAATTATTTTCCATATAGGATGTACCAATAAATCTATTTATATATCTCTTATAAAAAGAGGAATAAACATCATCTTCTAAACGTAGTTTGAAACCATTTTATAGTAATTTACCAACATTAGTAAAATTATGACTTAGATTTAAATAAAACTAAAAATAATTTATTTTAACATTACCATGAGTTGTGGTGATTTGTATTCTTCCCTTTCATTCAATTTGGATGGATTTTCCATCTCCAAATATCACTTTGGTTTTAAAGGAATCATTTAACTTATTGAAACCAAAATTGTGACTTGTCATGTGATTTTAACAAACTAAATCAAGAAACCATAAATTATTTGATTCTTATATTCCCAAATTATATGTGATATAATAATATAATTTCTCTTTAATATCATTTTTTTAAGACTAGAATTCATTATTTACACCCTCTTGATTAAGTTGATTCTTAGCTACTAGTATCTTATAATCTTTTATCATGTGTCCCAATTCTTCGTAGTAATGACAAGTAAATTATTTATTATTTTTACCTATGAATTTATATTTATATTTCCCATTTTATTTTGAGTTTTTTAATTCCATTTATTCTGATTTATATTTTTATGTTTGGTTTTTGAGAAAAATTCATTTATTTTAAGTGCTTGTTCTTGATCTCATGTGTATAGTCTCATTTATCCTCATCTAACGAGATAAAACCAACTACATCATGAACATTCATATTGCTTACATCATTTTAATCCTCAACATTGATCACAATATGTATCCATATTTTAATTAAATATACAAAAAATTTCTTTATGTTAACACTATCCTGTATAGTTTCTCCATAAACCCTCATTTTATGCACTAAGTCATTTATCCTTATGTAATATTCTCCAGCTCCTTCACTATCTAACATTCACAATTTTTCAAAATTAATTTTAATATTTTTTATTTTATTAACTTATTATATACTTAATATGAAGTTTCTAAGGTATTTCATACCTCACGAGAATTTTTTCATCATGTAATTTTTGGATAGATGTTTGGGTTTATGACAATTTTAAAATATAAGAAATCTTGTGCATCTACATTTTCTTCATCCTTTTTTTTTCCTTTAATGATCTTGAGTCAAGGAATTATAATATTTATGTGATGTTTACCCATGGAAAACATTCATCAAAACTCAATTAAATTTAATAATTATCTTCAATTAATCTCTCAAATATTCATAGTTGTCACCTTTGATGATGGGAATATTCATAGAAGAAAAATTTAATGAAGCCATGATTATTTGATAAAAGCTTGAAATCATTTTGAACCTTTATTAAATGAGGAAATTATACCATCTTAAGGTTGTTTTTTATGTAATTATTTAAAATAATATTTTATTCTACGAAATTGAAGTCATATATCAACCAATTTATCCCAAAATTACTAATTGTTAATCTAGTAGAGTTGTAATTGAGATTGTTAATAAAAACTATAGTGAATAAATTCAAATTAGAAATCATGTGATGTGTCATAATAAACACTTCATGATAATTTTCATCAATACTTTATGTGTCATGAATGGGAAAATATATTATCATGTAATGTTCTTCACCTACCTCATAAGAATCATATTGATGGATTTTAAAATCATCATATTTATTTTAAACTATGTTATAAGTTTCAAATGTTGGATAATCATAAATACGAGGATATGATATCATCTTTCGAGATCCTCACAGGGGTTGCCATAAACTAGTGATATATGGCACCATTATAGGTGTCATCATTAGGATCCTCATAGAGATCTTCATAAGTTGGAATATTATCATGGGTATCTAAAACCATGGGAAATGGAGTGTAATAATGACACCATGAAGTTTTTTTTAGTGGTGACCATGCAAGATAGAAAAGAATGACCCATGCAAAAATAAAATGGGTTGATTTTCTATACAAAAATACTAAGAGGATAAATTAAAATGAAACTATTAAGAAGTAAGATGCCATATGTAAATTTGGTTACCATATCATCTTCACTGATGAGGTTGGAGACCTAAGTATTAGAAATAGAATGTATCAGGTTATAGGATGTAGTATAAATAAAACTAATAAAATGGGATTGTATTGGGCTGCCTAATATAGCTAGATCATAAGTGAAGGTGTATAAAATTGAGTGATGAAATGGTATAAATATGGAGTTATATTAATGTAGTCAATACATTTTTAAAAATATAAATTTTATTAGGTTGGATGATGCAATTTCAAACAATAATAAATTGTATTTATCTAGCCAACATTGTTACAAACAATAAGAATTTAAATCAAGTCGGCCAATGTGGTTGATAAGAAAAAGAAATAGCTAGATCATAACTGAAAGTGTATAAAATTAAGTGATGAAATGGAATAAATATGGAATTATATGAATATAGTCAATACATTTTTAAAAATATAAATTTTATTAGGTTGGATGATGCAATTTCAAAAAATAATAAATTGTATTTATCTAGCCAATATTGTTACAAACAATAAGAATTTAAACCAAGTCAGCCAATGTGGATGATGCAATTTCAAACATAGGTAACTATATCAGACTTAATGATATAGTTGTATTAATAACTTATATAATCATCAAATTGTATGATGATGGTAAAATAAAATTGAATATAATGCAAAAAATAAAATGTAAATTTGAATAAAACTCAACAAGTGATAGGATATTATTCACATAGGTTT
>JARHVA010010227.1:47500-67500 GCA_037957365.1 Torreya grandis
AATTTCATAGTAAATATATATAGTTCACTAATAGGTCATAGTTCTAACAATAGAAATTATGTTGGTGCATTTTTATGCTAATATATATCCCTCATTTGATATGAGGGAATTGTAATAATGATAGTACACTATGTGTGAGAGAAGAGGATATTTTAGTAGATGTATTGCAGGTTCTTCCCTTCATTTGTTTGACAATATTGTATCCTCCTTTATTCATTTCCTCTCTATGTTGAGGTGATCATTCCCTTTAGGAGGAGGAGGATTATTGTGAACTTTGGGATTTGGAAGGATAATTGTATTATTGGGAGGAGTATAAGCTATAGGAGGATTCTTATTTCTCAAGTTATAATTATTCATGTTAAACTACTAGAACACTTACACTTCATTAGAATTATCATTTGGAATATTGTTATATTCATTTGGGAAGGAAGACTCATAGGTCTCAAAGACCATAGCTAAACTTGAAGGGATAGATTCATGAGGGATATATGGAAGATTCATCATTAAATATTGTCTAATCATTTCCCTCTAGACTATTTCAAAGGATGTATAAAACTCTATATAGTCTAGTACTCCATGATATGATGTGTTATAAACCATGCACTAGTTAGGAAAAGTTATTTTTGTGATATTGATTTAGGGAAACTTAATAGACTATTATTGTTATGCATTATTGGTGGGCCTATTTAAAGGCCTAATATATCCTGGAAAGGTGTAATTATGGTTGTAATCCTAATTATTATTATTACCCATCCTTTTTTGCTTAATCAATAAATTATTGCTAAGTGTTTGGACCATTATTTGTATAGAATCCAATTTGTCTTTATTGGAGTTAGAACCCTGAGTGACTATTGCATTGGTGTGAGACTTATGTTGATTATATTGGTGTCCATTATTTTGTTTCTAATTGGTCATAAAATCATAATTCTAATTCATTGTCTACCACATCATGGTAGGTAAAGTGTACAACTAATTCTGATTGAATACAAGGGTACTCTAATTCATGCACATAATTGTATTCATGGATGGGAGTCTATTGTTAAATGCTTGGCATCTTGGATTATGAGGGATAAGTTATGGATTAAACTTCTTGTCAATATTTATAACTTCCTAGAATGTGAAATCTAAAATATTAGTAGTGACATCTCTTCTCAATAACACTACAATAATAGGATCTAGGGTGTTCTTATAGATCTCAAGCATTATATTCTAATCTATCTTATAAGTGATGATCAATGAAGTGTACATCTTATGTAATCTATCATTAAAGGTATAAATTGAATTTTTAGGTTCCATCTTCATGGTGGTAAATAGAATATACACCATGCTTGGGTTAGTTACTTATCTAAATTGTGTAAGGAATGTATTTTGACATTAATTACATGATGTGATGGAATTTTATTGAAAATTGAGATACCAATCATAATAAGAATCTTGAAGAGTAAATTTAAACAACCTGGATGCAACATATTCATGGATGACATTCATTAATCTCAGGGTGGCCTTAAAATATTTGATATGTTCTTCTACCATCCTCTTACTTGATAGGGAAAAGGTGGGTAAATGCTTTTTTTGAATCCTTGGTAGATCATGTTGGTCCCCATGGATGGTAATATATGATCTAATTAACCAAGTTTGATCCATTATGAGATTGATAAGTGATATATTTATTATAAGGGAAGGTGTTTCTGATCAATGTATCTTAAGGATGACAAGTATGGGCCTAGGCCTCCTAGAATTTGAAAATGGTGAAACCAAAATGTTGGATTGGAACTAGACCTTGTTAACCTCTTATGTGTCTCTATAATGACTATCCCCTATATATTTGAAAAACACATAAGTGTATCCTCCTTCTATCACAATCTTTTATTTTCTATTGATGTGGGTTTTACGCACACCTCAAAAACTTTAGAAAAGGTAACCTTTAAAATTTGTAGATCTCTATGGAATAGGGTTCCTCTATGGAGCATGAGTTTCAAGTATTTGTTTTAAATAAACATGTGGTGGAATAGCAAGTCAAGCTTGTGGGTTGTTTAACTAGGTTTTGTAGAAAGATGCATGGATTCTAATAAAAATGTAAATTACTAGGTTAGTTAAATGGGTGAAGAATTACTCTATTTTAGATAAATATCAAAAATAATAAAAATATAAGGAACGGTAAGGTAGAAAATAAGGTTATATATCTTGAAAAAGTGATTTCTAACTTTGTTTCTTTGGTCGACAAGTATCTCAAGAACTAGTGTTTGTTGTTTCCATCTTTTTCAAACTCATGAAGAAACACAATTAGTAATTTTGGAAAATGAATATAGGATACTTAATGATCTTAATTGAATGTTGTTCTTCTTAAGGTTGTTGTATCACATGCTTGTAAAAGAGGTTATATTTTGGACCAAGAAGTTATCTAGGGTAGCTATGGATCACACTTACAAGACTATATCAAAGGAGATACTTATACACACCTTAGATTATCAATTCAAATTGTACTAGCCATCTAAATCAATTAACGCTATCAATCCTCAATTGTTGTTGCACATCTAACACTAATTTTCATTAATAAAATAATCATATTCATTTATATCATTGGCATACTTGAGAATGATTGAACTAATATAGATAAATAAACTTGAAATTATTAACATGGAGAAAGAAGATTAAATAACAAACATAGTTTCATGACAATTGATTTTTTGGTCTCTTCTTATATATTCATCCAAAATATATCCTTTTAAAAGAGGGTTATACATATATAAATAACTTGGGGAAGGGGTCCCCTCAACCTCTAAGTTTATAAAAAAATTATTACATCTTAAAAGATTACATGATAGTCTCAGTTACAGTCCTAATTTATAGATACTTTAGACATAAAACATGTATATGTTACCATAGATGATTTAGTTAATTAGAAAATGGATGCAACTAGGACTTAATTATTCATTTATAACTACTACTTGAAAAAGTGTAAAAAATTAGGGAAATTTGGGAGAATATGTTTTTATATATATTCCTAATTTATTGTTTTTCTCCACCTCTGGATGGTTATAACATGATCTCATGGTGTTGAAAATTAAAAAACTAGGGTAATGTCCACCCAAGTAAAGGTAGAGGTAGAGGTGAAGGTGGAAGGAATGGATCAATAAATATCAATGAAATTGGATTTGAATGTCCTCTTAACAATGATGGTAGTAATATTGAGGATTAAAATCATACTTTTATTATGGGTAATCTAATTAATAAATTAATAATACATCCTTAATGGAATTTTAAGAACCTTAAATTTTCCACAAAGTAAATTATAAATTTAAAAATATATATTGAAAAGCATTTAGGGTGTTTCCAAAGAAGAGTTACCCAGGTTAGATGAAGGGCAAGGAGGTGAGAAACTAATTCAAGATCTACCATTGATAGTGGTCAACCCCATCATCAAGGAACTCACAAATGTTCCACCACCTACTTTATCATGTTAATAATTTGATGATGCATCTGATGCACGGTTATTACACTTACATAAATATTTTAATTTGCATAATATGCCCTCAAATGTGAAGGCAAGGGTATAATCTTATCAATTGGTTGGAGTTGCAATATTATGGTGGAATCACCTTTGTGCTTTATAAATATATCAATCTTGGAAATTTACCTAGCCTATTTTATAGAAGTTTAAAAAGAGTGATCTTAGTTCCAACTTTAAGGGGCAAAATATAACTGATTGTTAGTTATTTAAAAAATAAAATATGATTACAACTAAGTACGAGAATAATTATTTAAATTTGTTGCATCATGTTAATTATATACATGATGAGGATACCAAAGTGATAAATTTAAATATGGGTCTAAAATAAATATTGATGCATGACATCAATATGACCAACCCAAAAACCTTTATAGCTACCACTAAAACTTCTCATTAGGTATAATAGAAAGAAAAGTCTTGATAGAAAGCAAGACAAGATTCTAAAATACAAAGACAATATTCTAAAGATAATGATATTTATCCATCACCCAATAATTTCAATAAATTTAATCAAAATCATAGATTTAGAAGTAGTAGTAGTGGTTTCAACAAGTTTCAAGGGAGAAATAATAATTTTAATAACTAGAATTCTCCTAAAATAGGGACTTTCAAGAAAAATCTAAACCAAGGTAATCATAATATACCTAAAACTAGGGAAAAAATTATACCATTAGCACCTCAAGGGACTATTGTATGCTAGGAATTTAATGATAACCACTACCATAAGGACTATCATAAATTGAAACTAGGGAAATCAGCTAATCACCAGGCACATGTAGTCATAGGTAATCATAATGCTATTTTTTAATCCACTCATATTGAAAATCAAGGCACTATAAATGGTGTTTTTATTTCAATGATGATGAGTTATGGGGTGAAAAATAAATTCATTTCTCCTTTTATTTTTGATAAATGTAAAATTAATCTTGTTAGTTTAAGATATAGTTAGGAGGTTGAGTTTGGTATAGGCAAAAGGGTACCAATTTATGAATGCTTAAAACAAATAGAGCTTAACTTATATATTTTCCAAACTACAATAAATCTATTTTTAACACCTCTAGATCTTATTATCTCATCATGGAAATGGATTACTTTCAACAACACACAACCACACCTGATTATTTAAGTGAAGTGGTGAAATGCTATGATGACCTTGGGAAGATTTAAAAAATCTAAGGAATTCACAAACTAAAGGTAAAAAAGATACTTTAAACCCTACAGTTGAAAAAGTCTATATATAAAGGTTGTAACCTATATGTTGTTCATATGCAGTAGATAACCCATGAAAAAGAACATGTTTACCAATATTTTCCGTTTTTGAATTTTTTTACGATGTATTCATGAAAAAAAACATGTAATTCCTCCTAGACATGAATTTTTCTTTTCCATTGTTCTTATGTTAGGTGATGCCCTTGCATCTAAATATCCTTACCACATAATTTTGGTCGATTTATAAAAATTAAAATTTTATTTACAATAATTGTTAGAGAATGAAAGCATTTGACCAAGTGTGTTCCATTAGGGTGATCCTATGGTTTATGTGAAAAATAAATATAGAATTCATAGGTTTTGTATTAAATATCACATGAGTAATGAAGTCACAATCAATAAATGTTATACTTTTCCAAGGATAGATAATTTATTTGACCAAATGAAGGGTGCAACGGTATTTTCAAATATTCACTTGATAATAGGATACCATCAACTGAGAATAAAGGAAGATGATATCCATTAAATAACTTTCTACATTCAGTATGGTCACTATGATTACATAGAACTACCCTTTGGGATGATGAATGCACTTGTTGCCTTTATGAATATTATGAATAGTGTTTTCAGGCAGTATTTAGAAAAGTTTGTTCTTTTTTCCTTGATGATTTACTAAAATTTTCTAAAAATGTATCTACACTTGAGAAACATTTATATTTATTATTTCAAATACTGAGGCAACATAAGATTTATGAGAAGACTTAAAAATGTGTCTTTTTTAGTCTAAAATACTTTATTTGGGACATATTAGTTCTAAATATGGAATTATTGTGGACCCATGTAATATTAAATCTCTCCAATAATTGCTTTCCAATAAAAACATAAATGAATTACACAACTTTATTGGTTTGGTTGGTTATTACAAAATATTTATGGAAACATTTTCTAACATGGCCAATCCAATAACTTCCTTGTAGTGCAAGGGTAATAAGTATTTCTAAAATTCATAGTGTGAAGAGTAGTTTAAGAATCTTAAATATTTTCTAAATATAACACATGTAATTATTATTCTATATCCTAAACATAAATTTAAAATCTAGGTTGATGCCTATATATAAGTTTTTGGTGGCATTCTTATGAAAGATGGTAAGGTTGTGGCTTATGAGTCATAAAATCTCAAAGAGTATGAGAAAAATTGCACCACCCATGATTTAAAAATTTCTTCCATTGTGCATTCTCTCAATAAATTGAAGCATTTTCAATGGGGTAAACATTTTGAATTTAAAATTAATAATTGTAGACTAGAATATTTGTTTTAATAGGATGATCTTAATGCTTGCTAGCATAGATGGGTGTAATTTATGAGTCATTTTTATATGGAAATTGATTATGTGAAAGGCAAGGATAATCATGTTGTTTATTTTATCATTTGACACATGTATCACACTACATTACCTATTTTACACATAAATTTCATAGCTATTATTTTATAATAATAGGTCATTGATGAATTCTGCCAAGAAGTAAAAACAAGTTTGGCTAACAAGCCAACATTGAATTTTTTAATTCAAAACAATGTAATATTAAGGGATAAAATAGAATTTATGTGTAAAATTTATGAGAATTGTGTAGTTTATTTCTAAAATAAGTGCATACAACACCTCATCTTTCTCATCTAGGTGTCATGAAAATGACATGTGTTGAAAAGACAATATTTTTTTCTTGGTTTAAGGAATGTTGTGGATAAAATTATGGATAAATGTTTTGAGTGTCAGTGGGTGAAAGTTAAAAATTATCACCTAGGAGGTTTATCTATCCTCATAAAATTACACAATGTAAGTGAGTTATTGTTTCACTTTATTTCATTATTGGTTTTCCAAAGTCATGCATTAAGAATGACCTTATTTTGGTTGTGATTGATAAATTCACAAAACCTAGTCACTTTGTGGTTGGAAATATAACTGATGATAATTTTGTATTTGTAGATCATTTTATGAAAGTAGTTTAGCTTCATAACATGCTATAAGTCATTATATCTTATCAAGAAAAGTTTCTTACTTCAATATTTCTGAAAACCTTAAATAAATCATTGGGAACTCAATTAAACTCTAGCTCATCTCATCACTTAGAAATGGATGGTCGAATGGAGAGACTTAACCAAATTGTTGAAGATATGTTATGAATGTATGTACTACATCAACAAAATAAGTGGGAATATTTACTACATTTTTTAAATTTATAGATAACAACACTTATCAATATATGATTAAAATGGATAAACTTGAAGCTCTGTATGGGCATAAATTCAAAACTCCTCTTGGTTAGGATAGCTTAGAAGATAGAGCCATTTATATCCCTAGTAATTTTCAATAGTATGATAATAAAATAGAATTGATCCATTAAAATATGAAGGATACTTCAAATAGGTAGAAGAGTTAAATGCACACTTGAATAGAACACCATAATAATTTAATGTTAATGAGAAAGTGTTTCTACATGATAGACCATAGAAAATTTCTATTAATCTCAAAAAATATTATAAGTTGGCTCCTCATTCTGTGAAACCCTTTGACTTTATGGAAAATATTAGTGTTGTTTCCTATAGGCTATGCCTTCCTCCTTCTCTAACTAGGATTCATGATGTTTTTCATATAAATTTAGTAATAAATTATGTGCCTAATCCTTCACATGTCATGGATTTTAAAAATATTTAGGCTCTAGAATAAGAAAAGATGGAGTTAAAATCAATGAGGACATTGGACCATTTTAGCATTAGACTATGAAACATAGATATTTAAAAAAAGTTAGTCTAATGGTATCCATTGAATGAAGGAAATATTACATGGGAAGATGATCATATGTTCAAGGAACATTATCCTCGGTTATTTTAGTTGTTGGGATGACTCTTCTTTAAAAGGGAGAGGATGTCATGAGCTTAGATTTGGGATACTCATGTTTATTATATGGCACTGATTGTTTGACTAGATTGTTGTTTTTTATTAGATTAGTTAAAAAAAATTGGTTTTGTAAGGATCTAACAACAATTAAAGTCTAATAAGAAAGGGTTAAAACCAAGATAAAAAAACAAAGACACATAAGGATGTAAAACATATAATTTATTCATCTAAACATAAAAAAATTACCAAGAATATAAAACCAAGACAAAATAAGAAAAACTAAAATAAAGACTTGGACTAATGTGGAGAGCTCCTCTGAGCTTGCCTTATCCTATGGAGTTATTTTATTTTCCTTAGTCTTTTACTTCAATAAGTCCTTTGTCACTCTTTAAAATGTGAAAATTTTCTTGGTCATTTGTTGACTCCTAGGTATCCTTTTGGCTTTAGTGGTTTGTTGAGTGTCTTTTGTGGCTTCTAATTTAGATTCATCAAGGGTAGATTTTTTCTTGGGGTGGATTTCCCTGACATATTTTTTCTTGAGCTGATCAATCTTAGCTTTCATTTTTTTTCATTCTTTGATGAGGATAAACATAGATTTTCTAATTTCCATTAATTTATATTCAAATTCCCTAGGTTTTATTTTGCATTCCTAATCTTGGCCACTCCATGCATGGAGGGTAGTTATAACATGCATGTATCTTGCTTTTTATTACCTTCTTCATGTAGCACACATTGAAATACCACCTACCAAATACCTAGGACCACTTATAACCCATTGAAAATATTTAAAAACTTTTACATTCTTTTCAAAGTCCAAAATACCATGCAAAGCAAGTTTTAATATTCAAATGTTCTAATTCTAGTTTTTTGGCAAGAAAACTCTAAATGATCTCAAATTCAAATTTCATGTGCACTTAGGACCCATTTCAATTCATACATGATCTATAATACCTATAACACATATAAAAACAAAAATATAAATTACTAATGATTCCCTTACATCACAACCAAAGCATGAAGATATAACCACTTCGACAAATATTGTTGGGGTCCATCACCCACATATCAAGATTGGTGTAAATAATTATAACATAACATGTAGCATTACCACATTACAACAAATTAGACATAATATATATGATTTATTTTATTCACCATCATTTACAAAATATACTGGTTATATCATTTTTCCTATTTCATGTGGCCCAAAGGTAGTGGACCTTCTTATATGGTTCATGGACCAAGAACCATACTTGACTTTACATCTTAGATAAAAATGGTTGATAGAATGAAAGTAGTTGTTAGTGTTAAAAAATAATATATTATGTTTCAACATGGTCATAAATAGGTTCATATCCTAGATAATGGATGTGAGGCATAGGTACCAATGATTGTTGGTAATGAGTTACCAACAAACACACACTTTTATCACTCATGAAGCATAAACACTTTTGTTAAGCAAGTCCACAATGCAATATCTTCGATCTTGAATTAAAAGACCTATTGGAATAAATGGTTTTAAATATTAAAAAATGGCATTTAAAAAAGCATCGAAACTCCAAAATTAGTTTTATCATAAACATGTTATATTGGCTCCTTAGCATTTATGTTTTAGTTCTAGGTTGATGGATGGGATATTAGTTACTTATATATAAACATGTGTGTCACACTTCTATTTGAGTATGACACATGCATATACAAATACATAATTTATTATTATTTTAGATGTTGTGATTTCCCTATACTCATGTCATATGGATATTGGGGGCATCCACTTCTTTAAAATTGATAATCATAGGTTATATGGTTTGATTATAGCTTTTCATTATCATTTTTGATCTTATATATACTTACACATGTCTTTATCCTTGATTATATGTTTCATAGGATAATTGATATGTTAATATACTTGACATTTATTTTATAAAAAAAATTGATCCATGGGATACTATGATTTTCTTATGTTTGTTGATTATGTTTCCCTTTAATTAATTTCTTTAGTGCCTTGCCTTGCTACTGTCCTACTTTTTCAAACAGTTGAATATGCTCCTTTATTTTTTGCCCTCATGCCTATGCGTGTTTTATTTGAAATTTGAATATGTCATTTTTTATTGTATATAATTTTTAATATTTCATTATTGATTTTATGGAAATTTGACTATGTTTTTTCCCTTTGATTGTATGAAATCTGAACATGCCCCTTGTTTCTGGTCTCCTAGTTATCATGCCCCTTGTATCTTCCTTTTGAGTTTTTTTAATTTATGTAAATATTTTCATATTGAGCTTATCTTATTTATATATATATATACATTGTATTAATATTTATCATGTATATTATACCATAATTTTATCAAATTATTCTGTTCACTTCAATGATACATTTACCTAGACATGTTCTTCTATATGCTACATGCTTCCATTCGTAGATTATTCAGTTCTATTCTCCTTTTGAGGTGAGGTAACTTATAGTTCCCATATTTCATCACCTAAAGGGGGGATATTAGTGGAATCATGTAATAGAGGCATGTTCTCCACATTTGGCATGGTTTTTATAATCAACAAGAACAGTATTTCAAATCATCTTCTCCACACTTATTCAATATTTGACACACCTAGATTTAGTGGGGGCATGTTTTGGAGACATGTCCTCCACATTGGCACTTATTTAAGTTTTTAAATTTATCCATATATAGTGGGGGAATGTTATGGTATAATAATAGCCAGACTTGTTTAAAATTACAAATTGTCCAAAACACAGTCATATAATTCAGAGACACATTTGTGGAATAATTATATACATTGGTAGCATTATTTTTATACAATGTTTTAGCATTAGACATATCTAAGGTGTATATTATATGAAATTTATGTCTAATATTTCAAAATCCATATCAATTTTATATTTTAAAACTTTTCTATGGGATATCATCACTGATGAGGTCAGACTGTTATGGACTATATTGAGCCAATCTACTATAGTAATTGGTTATATTTTGGTATGGTTGAAGTGATTGAATCACTTAATCTTGCTAATTTTATAGATTTGACTTGATTAAATAATATAACATCACTAAATATATAGTATGTGTTGATTTTTTTCACTCATGTTCACTAGGTTATAATTTTGATTGGGTTGCATGATTGAGCTAATCCCAACTATTAGGTGAAAAATCACCTTTTATCCAAGGTTGGGGTCACATGCCTTACAATATCTTTCTAGTCATAATTATATAAGCACTTTACATTATATATATATAAATATTAGTTTAAAAGATTTATAATGATATATATTTTGAAGTCAACTTTCCAATAGGCAAGGTGGTTGCATCGATACACAAGTGTATCTATAAACCTTGATCTTTCAGTTTCAATCCTTTTTAATGCTTTCAATATTGATTATGTGTATTGATTATATACTGTAACATGTTAATGGATGTAGGTCAGTCACCATCAAAGCACTCAAGTTGAGCTCACATAAAGGAAAGGTGTGTTATACACACCAAGTACCATTTATTATCCTTTAAACTAAAAATTTCATTACAATATTAAATGGGGTAAATTTAGATGATATTTATGAATTGTATATCATTTTAGTCTTATAAACTTTATAAAATCAAACCTTGGCTTTTCCTCTCAATTCTATATCTTTCTCCCTTTTATAAGTATCACATCTACTCTATTTTATGCCCCTTAGCCTATATATCGGTTTGATTGGTCTTATGTTGATGAACCAAACCTTATACATTGCCTAAAATGTTTAAAATATGCTTATGATATGCCCCTAGAAGTTTTGATCATGTACCTATTTTCTAACTTTAGGATACAAGCATTAGTCCCAAACCCTTACATTGATGTTAGTGGCCTACCATGATGTAGGTGTCTAATACCCTAAATTCATCTATTTTTCAAATGAAATGTATCCTAATCATTGGTATAAAAGCTTTAATTCAATACATTTCCTAATAGGAGTGGTATATATTCATAGTCACTCCTCAATTATTGTTGACCAAGATTCATACCAAAGAGTATTTAAATATCATTAAATATATCAAATCTTACCTATTTATTACTATTTTTATATTAGTATGGACTACACATCTACATGTATGAATTCAGAAAGAAGCATCCCAAGAGCACAATTTTCCATGTTAGAAGCTAGGTCACTATTATAAATACTTTCCACATATTGCACCCAAATATACACACAAGTCAACACATTAGTGGAGAACAACATTAGTTTTAGGCCCTATTCAAAGTAATGGATATGTAGGTATCACCCATTCATAGAGGGGTATTTGGGGTTAGTTCAAAACCATAATTGTACTAACCAATTTTCTCTAAGGTCATTATGAAGATGAATAACTAGGGATTTTCCATTTCATGAAGAGCGATTATTTATGACCCATATTTGAATGCCCCAAAGTGAAGTTAAAGATAAACCCATAAGAATATAGGTGGTATAATCCTTTTCCATTAGGTATTACATATAGGACACTATGTATAGTTCAAATAGTAGTGTTTATGCTAATTTCTAAGGATCATGCTAGTGTTCGTAGCTCTAGAGGTACTCAGTGTGGAATTTGGAAATTGTTATAGAATACTCTTTTAGTTTGATTCCTACCTTTTCCCAATCTATAACTATGTTATCATAAAAACAAACTAAGTAAATTATTATTTCTCATTTATATATCTAACATACTTTTAATTTTTATGTTTAGCCTATCTTAGTTTAATAAATTTATCATATGTTGTATCTAGTTTTAGCATTTAATTTCCCTATTTTAAATTTGATTAACACCCTTGTGAATTTTAATTTCTATACTATTGACCCTATCTACCCAAGTAAAATCCACGTCCAATGTTAGGTTAAACAATCATGTCATCATTAGATTGATAATTATTTTAATTTGTTTATAGTTCTTGAGTCTTTCATTTTTTCAATTGTATTTATAAGATCAAATTATTTGATTATTGTTTTACCCTTCTCCTCTATCCATATTGTTAAACTCCACATTCAAATGATGGATGGGGTGGTATAGGGTCCCTAATTAGGGCTTATTGGGCTAGAATGGTAGGAGTTTACTTTATTCTCTACATGAGTTATTATATGTGTATTAGACTCTTATTTGGATTTGCATTTTGTTATGTTGAATTGTTTGGTTTCATGATTGAACTAAAAATATATGTTTGTAGTGTAAATAATAACATTCCCTTCCTTATGGAAAATATGTGTACTGTACTTAGTAATTAAGGCTTTAATTATATTTATTTATTATGTTTATTCATTAATAGTTAATTATGAGTTGGTAAATCATTCAATGTTGATAAGGATCATTTACTTACAAAATAATGTGGAAATTAGTCTTTATTATGTGCATATGGATCTTAATTATAGTATAATTGTTTATTATGTTAAATACACTCTAGACATGGGCTTGTTTTCTAGAGGTATGGTACTTCAGATCATTAATGCTAATGGTTTAATGACAAATTCGAAATGAATATCATTTTATATTAATTATCATGTCATATAATTATTTTAATTATATAAATGATTATTTTGAATAAAATACTAACATGGATTATATGCATGTCTAGTAATGCATGTTGGTATTAAAGTATTTTAATAAATTAAAATTTTTAGTTATTAGAACTCACTTATTGGGGTTATAAAAATGAAATAGTAAGAAAATCATGTGTTAGTAGAAAATACTAATTTTGTCATAATTTATTCTCATGAATACTGGTTTGGGTAGATGTCTCAATGTTGTTAATGTATTGGAAAATTAGTTTTAGAGTTACTATATCATGGCTTAAGTTATAAATAATATATTTTATCAAATTTATTAAATTGGTTGGATTTATGAACAAATTGCATATTATTTTTAACTCGATATCTTTATTTGACAACTATTATACCACTTGATAGCTATATGATCATTATTTTAGTTAATGATATGTTTTAATGCATTGTAATCATAGCAAGTTATAATTAAAATTTATATGATGATGAAGTAATTTTAATATTTTTTATTATACATACTACTAAATAGATGAGTTAAATCTTATACTCAATTTTTATTACTCTAAAATGAATCCAAAATAATATAAGCCTTCATGGAATATTTAATTGCTTCTTATGTAAATTATAAGCATGGTTGTTGAAACATTAAAATTTATTTTAAATATTTCCTTTGATATTTCCATATTCGATAACCACACAAATGTAATTATTATAGGCCATGTTACAAGTGGGTTGAGAATAGGTTTGATCTCTATGTTAAAACCTATGGGATGGCAAAATTATAGACTTACTTATAATGTTAAAAATCATAGGTGATGAA
The DNA here is from genome assembly GCA_037957365.1 of Torreya grandis. Taxonomy (NCBI): domain Eukaryota; kingdom Viridiplantae; phylum Streptophyta; class Pinopsida; order Cupressales; family Taxaceae; genus Torreya; species Torreya grandis. Next base: position 61,462 of record JARHVA010010227.1, read on the forward strand.
ATAGTCACTTGTGTGGTTGTGTCCCTAATCAATAAGACTTATTTAATTATGGAATGATAATAGGTATTGTAAAAATAATTTTATGTATTTAATTATCACATTTTATAAAATAAGAGATATGGTGTGGTGATTCATAATAATTAGGTCATGATTAAACGAAATAAGTGGGTAGAATTAAATAACAATATTATCCTTCTTGTAACACCAAAGATTGTAAGTGTTTTCGTATGATTTTTATTGTATTATTTTTGGAAATAATGATGAATTGTATTTTTTTTCTTATAAATATGAAAAAAATTGACTAAATAAGCTTAGTATTATTATTCTTTTGTTTAATGTCTTAAATTAGTATACATTAATTGTTGTTGTTCCTCTGGTTATTTTTTTAGTATCCTTAGCTAAAATTTAGCTAAATAATTTTAGGTGAAAATTGTTTTATGTCAAATTCAAAATCTTAGGTATGGATAAACTTAGTAAATGATTATTTTAGGAAGAACATAGTGAGATTATTTATATTAGAGTCTATGAGTGTATGTTAAGCTCATTTATATACCTTAATATTCATGATTAATAGTTAAATACCTTCTTAATATCATCCTTTAAGAATATTGTCCTTAGACAAGTACATGTGTTTGTCCTAACATAGTTATGGAACTGGTCATGCTCATGAAAATTAGTCTTTATAATGCTTGGGTTTTATACTAAAGTTATTTTATATCAATGGATTTTTAAAAAAATGGGTGTTACATTTTGGTATCAGAGCTAGGTTTGGTGCTCTATAAAACTTTATAGGAAGATTTTTTTTATATCTTCCTAAGTTATTATTTTTCTCAACCACTAGATGGTTATAACATGATCTCATGATGATGACAATAATAATAACTAGGGTAATGTCCACCCAAGTAGAGGGAGAGGTGGAGGTGTAGGTGGAAAGTGTGGAGCAAGAAATCTCAATGCAGTTAGATAGGAATGTCCTATTAACAATAATGGTAGTAATTTTGAGGATTAAAATGGTAGAGTTGTTAGGAGTAATCCAATTAATAATAATTCCTCAATGGATTTTTAATAGCCTTAAATTTTATCTAAAGCAAATTATAATATCAAAAAAGTAGATTGAAAAACATTTAGGGTGTTTCCAAATAAGAGTTACCTAGGTTAGATGAAGGGTAAGGAGGTGAGAAAGTACTTAAAGATATACCATTGGAAATGGTTGACCCCATCAATAAAGAATAGAAAAAACTTTCATCACCTACTTTATTGGGTGAAGAATCTGGTAATATATTTGATGCATGGTTAGTCCATTTACATAAATATTATAATTTGTACAATATGCCCTCAAATGTGAGGCAAAGGGTAAAAGCTTATCAATTGGTTAGATATACAACATTATGGTAGAATCACCTTTTTGATTTAGAAATATATCAACCTTTTAAATTTACCTAGCCTTGTTTATAGAAGTAGTTTCAAAAGAATGATCTTAGTTCCAACATCAAGGGGTAAAATATAACTAATTGTTAGTTATTTAAACAAGAAAATATGATTACAATTGAGTATGAGAACATGTTTTTAAATATTTTGCATCATGTGAACTATATACATGATGAGGATACAAAATTTATAAATTTAAATATGGTTCTAAAATAAATATTGACGTATGACATCAATATGACCAACACAAAAACCTTGATAGCTTACACTAAATCTTATCATTAGGTAGAAGAGAAATAAAATTCTTGGTTGAAATAAAATTCTTGGTTAAATCAAGACAATATTTTAAAATAAATAGAAAATAATCTAAAGATAAGAATATTTATCCTTCACCCAATAATTTAAATAAATCTAATGAAAATCATATATTCACAAGGAGTAATATTGGTTTCAATAAGTTTCAAGGCCAAAATAAGAATTTTAAAAACTAGCATTCTACTAAAATGGGGACGTTTAATAAAAATCTAAACCAAGGTAATCATAATATACCTACCACTATGGAAAATGTTATACCATTATCACCTCAAGGGACTATTGTATGATAGGAATGTTGTCATAACTACTACCATAATGACTATAATAAATTCAAACTAGGGAAATTAACTAATCACTAAGCACTTATAGTTATGGATAATTAGAATGCTAATTTTCAATCCACTTCTATTAAAACCCAAGACATTATAGATTGTCATTTTGTTTCAATGCTAATTGATTATGGGGTGACAAATAGATTCATTTCTCCTTTTGTTTCTAATAAATGTAAAATGAATCATGTTACTTTAGGATATGTCTGGGAGTTTGAGTTTGGTATAGGTAAAATGGTGCTAATTTATGAATTCTTAGAACATATAGGGCTTAAATTAGTTATTTTCCAACCTACAATAAATCTATTTTTATCACCTCTAGTTCTTATGATCTTATTTCAGGAATGGATTAGTTTCAACAACATACAACCACACTTGATTATTTTATTAAAGTGGTACAATGCTATGATGACTTGTGGAAAACTTTAAAAATCTAAAGAATTCACAAACCTAAGGTACACAATCTACATTAAACTTTGTAGTTAAAAAAATTTATGCATAAAGGTTACAAGCTATATGTTATTCATATTTAGTAGATAACCCATGAAAAAGAATATGTTTACCAATATTTTCAATTTATATATGTTTTTTATATGTATTCATGAAATAAATCATGTACTTCCTCCTAGGTGTGAATTTTAGTTTTCCATTGTTGTTATGTCTAGTGATGCCTTGCATCTAAATCTCCTTAACACATAATTGTGGTTGATATGTAAGAATTAAAATTTTATCTACAATAATGTTTAGAGAATGGAATCATTTGACCAAGCGTGTCTCTTTGGGATGCTCATGTGGTTTATGTGAAAAATGAATATGGCATCATTAGGTTGTGAATTAATTATTATATGTTTAATGAAGTCACAATCAAGAACATTTATCCTTTTCCAAGGATAGATGATTTATTTGACCAAATGAAGGATACGAATACCTTTAAAAACATTGAATTGAGTTGAAGCTACCATCGACTAAGAATAAAGGTAGAAGATATCCATTAAACAAAATTTTGCACTTAGTATAGTAACTATGAGTACATGGAACTTCCCTTTGGGTTGATGAATGAACTTGTTGCCTTTATGAATCTTATGAATAGTGTATTTAGGTAGTATTTAGACAAGTTTGTTATTTTTGTCCTCGGTGATTTACTAATCTATTATAAAAATGTATTTAATCATGATAAATATTTGTATTTAGTCTTACAAAGACTAAGGTAAGATAAGCTTTACGGGAAGCTTTCTAAATGTGCCTTTTCTAGTATAAAATAATTTATTTGGGACATATTAGTTCTAAATATGGAATTATTGTGGACCCATGTAAGATTAAATATTTCTAATAATGGCCTTCCTCTAAATGCATAAATGAAATAATCAACTTTATGAGTTTGGTTGGTTATTATAGAATATTTATGGAAACATTTTATAACTTGCCTAATCTAACAATTTCCTTATAGTGCAAGGGTAATAAGTTTTTCTAGAATTCATATTGTGAAAAGTATTTCAAAAAGATTAAATATTTATTAAATATAACACATGTACTTATTATTCTATATCCTAAAAGTAAATTTGAAATCTGGGTTGATGCCTCTCAAAAAGTTTTTGGTGGTATTCTTATGTAAGATTTTAAGGTTGTGGCTTATGAGTCATGCAATCTAAAATAACATGAGAAAAATAACACCACCCATGATTTGAAACCTACTTCCATTGTGCATGCTCTCAAGAAATGGTAGCATTTTCTATGTCATAAATTTTTTAAATTTTAAATTGATAATTGTATATTAGAATATTTGTTTTCATAGGATGATCTTAATGCTTGCCAATATAGATGGTTGGAATTTATGAGTAATTTTGATAGAAACATTATGTGGAATGTAAGGAGAATCATGTTGCTGATGTTATCATCTAACACATGTATCACAAAACATTATTTATTTTACAAGTAAATTTCATTACGGCTATTTAATAATAATAGGTCACTAATGAATTTTTGCCAAGAAGTAAAAGTACGTTTGGCTAACAAGCCTCTAGAATTAATTTTTTTAATTAAAAATAATAACCTATTAAGACATAATAATAGAATTTATGTATCCAACTTAGGAAACTTGTGTATTTTATTTCTAAAATAAGTGCATATAACACCTCATTTTTCTCATATAGGTGTCAAGAAAATGACACATGTGCTGAAAAGACACTATTTTTGGCTTGTTTTAAGGCATGATGTGGATAACTTTATGGATAAATGTTTAGAGTGTTAGTGGGTGAATGATAAACATTATCACCTAGGAAGTTTATCTATCCTCATGAAATTTCAAAATGTAAGTGAGTTATTATTTCACTTTATTTCATTATTGGTTTACTAAAGTCATGAATTAAGAATGACACTATTTTGGTTGTGATTGATAAATTCACAAAATTTGTTCACTTAATGGTTGGAAATATAACTGATCATACTTTTGTATTTGTGGAAATTTTTATTGAAAGTAGTTTTGGTTGCATTTTATCCCATAATTCATTATCTCTTATCAAGATAAGTTTATTACCTCATGATTTTTGAAAACCTTAACTGAATCTATGGGAACTCAATTAATATTTTGCTCCTCGTATCATCTAAAAATGGATGGGTGAATGGAAAGACTTAACCAAGTTATTAAATATATGTTATGAATGTATGTAATGCATCAACAAATTAAGTGGTAATATTTCATACATTTTTTTGAATTTGTAAATAAAAACACTTATCATTATATGATTAAAATGGATCCACTTGAAGCTCTGTATGGGCATAAATGCAAAACTCCTCTAGGCTAGCATAGCTTGGAAAATAGAGTCATTTATAGCCCTAGATTTTTTCAATAGTATGAAAATAAAATAGAATTGATCCATTAAAATATGAAGGGTACTTCAAATAGGAACAAGAGTTATGCACATTGGAATAAAACACCCCAATAATTTAATGTTGGTGAGAAAGTGTTTCTACATGATAGACTATAGAAAATTTCTATTAATTTTAGTAAATCTTCTACACTGGCTCCTCATTTTGTGAAACCCTTTGACTTTAACGAAAATCTTAGTATTTTTGCCTATAGGCTAGCCCTTCCTCCTTCTCTAACAAAGGATTCATGATGTTTTTCATATAAATTTACTAAGGAATTATGTACCTAATCCTTCACATGTCTTGGATTGGAAAAATATTCAAATTTTGGAATAAAAAAATATGGGTTTAGAATTAATGATGATACTGGACCATTTTAGCATTAGACTATGAAACATAGATATTAAAAGAATTGGTCTAATGGGATCCATTGAATGAAGGAAATATTACTTGGGAAAATGATCATATGTTCAAGTAACATTATCATTGGTTATTTAAGTTGTTGGTATGACTCCTCTTTAAAAGTGGGAGGATGTCATGACGTTAGATTTTGGATACTTATGTTTATTTTATGGCACTGATTGATTGACTGGATTATTGCTTTTTATTAAATTAGGTAAAATAAACTAGTTTTACAAGGATATAATAACCATTAAAGTTTAATAAGAAAGGGTCAAAACTAAAATCAAACAAAACAGCCACATAAGGATTCAAAACATATAAGGTCTTCATCTAAACATCAACAACACTACCAATAATCCTAAACCAAGATAAAATAAGAAAAAACTAAAATAAATATATAGAGAAATGCGGAGATCTCCTCTGAGCTTGCCTTATCTTATGGAATTATTTTCAGTTTTTTAGTCTTTTACTTCAATAAGTCCTTTGTCACTCTTTTAGGCATGTATATTTGTTGGTCATTTGAATATTCTTGGGTATCCTTTTGGCTTTAAGGTTTTTTTTAGTGTCGTTTATGGCTTTTGATTTAGATTCATCAATGGTATCTTTTTTCTTCGAGGGGGATTTCTTTGAAATATTTTTTCTTGAGCTAATCAATCTTAGATTTCAATTTTTCCATTCTTTGATGAGGATAAACATGTAT